>JARHVA010004024.1:132500-257500 GCA_037957365.1 Torreya grandis
GAGGTGATCGACGCTGGCCGATCTCCTGCTAATGCCAGTTTCCTCTGTGCTTCCCCTGACCGACATCAGTTATGGCCTGCCAACACCGGTGACTATCAAGCTGTGAAAAACATCCTCCTTCTAATTGCAACAAGGTGAATCTTTTAGCTCCACACCCTAACAATCTCCCACTTGGAGATAAAGAGCTACACCTGTACCCATACTAGTACTCTATCTAATCTGCATCCTAGCTTGTATTCCTCTTCAAGCTCCCACTCAAAAAAAACCCACCACACTCCCTGTGGTGCTACACCTATGTCTAAATTTCTCCATTCCTCTGCCTTGCTATACTCCCACTCAAACAGCAACCCTTGTGAGTAACCTGTAATCAACAACACTTAATAGATCTGAACCACCTGTTAGTCAAGATCGCTCTGAGAACGTCTAACCTCGCTCTAATACC
This sequence comes from Torreya grandis, assembly GCA_037957365.1. NCBI lineage: Eukaryota > Viridiplantae > Streptophyta > Pinopsida > Cupressales > Taxaceae > Torreya > Torreya grandis. The sequence continues at coordinate 132,943 of JARHVA010004024.1, forward strand.
ATTTGATAGGACCAAAGTTTCCCAAAGTTCTGACACAACTTGTCAGATTTAAGAGCACACATGATTACCAATGTATAAGTAACTTAAACATGCAGAAATACCAAAAGAACAAATAACTATCAATGAGAAATAACATAGAAACTGAGAGGCAACACATAATTGTATTCAACTCATTACAAAGGAAATTACAATAAAGAGATCACACTCTTCTCCACCTCTATAAGGCCTTCCACACCTCAAGGGCTCCAAGTAATATTCCCACCTAAGCAATCTTCTCTCATAGGTCTAAAATAACAACTTACACAAGCTGTTGTTCACCTCATTGTACCTCCCATACAACTGAGTACAAACCGGTACTCCAAGTAGATCTAACCATGATCCTGCTCTGATGTATTGCTATCACCTTGGATCTAGCTCCCCCGTCGATCTCCTTTCTGACCCTAACATTCACACATCTCCCTGCAGACTAACCTGATCTTACTTATCACATGTAGATCTCCTCCATGATCCTACAACACCCTGCATATCAAACCTGATCTTACATACATGGGGAATCCTACTTGATTCCACCATGGGAAGAACTCTCCAAGCTCCACACTTGGGTTCTACTAGTTATACACTTAACAATATAGCCCATGATTCTATTATATAGATCTCATGCATACACTTAATTAGACAAGCAGCTCAAAGACTCAAACTGGTCTTTAACATGCAAACTCTATGTTCACTTAACTAACTATTCATCAACAGTAGTTCTGACCACTACAGGTGACCGACATCGGTCCCTGCCTGACTGGAGGTGATCGACGTCGGCTGATCTCCTGCCAATGCTAGTTTCCTCTACGCTTCCCCTGACCGATGTCGGTTGTGGCCTACTGATGCTGGCGACTGTCAAGCTGTGAAAAAACTCCTCCTTCTATTTGAAATAAGGTGAAGCTTTTAGCTCCACACCCTAACAATCTCCCACTTGGAGATAAAGAGCTACACCTGTACCCATACCATTACTCTATCTAATCTACATCCTGGCTTGTATTCCTCTTCAAGCTCCCACTCGAAAACAACCCACCACACTCCCTGTGGTGCTACACCTGTGTCTAAATTTCTCCATTCCTCTACCTTGCTATAATCCCACTCAAATAGTAACCCCTATGAGTAACCTGTAATCAACAACACTTAATAGATCTGAACCACCTGTTAGTTAAGCTCACTCTGAGAACGTCTAACCTCGCTCTGATACCATTTGATAGGACCAAAGTTTCCCAAAGTTCTAACACAACTTGTCAGATTTAAGGGCACACATGATTACCAATGTATAATCAACTTAAACATGTGGAAATACCAGAAGAATAAATAACTATCAATGAGAAATAACACAGAAACTGAGAGGCAACACATAATTGTATTCAACTCATTACAAAGGAAATTACAATAAAGAGATCACACTCTTTTCCACCTCTACAAGGCCTTCCACACCTCAAGGGCTCCAAGTAATCTTCCCACCTGAGCAATCTTCTCTCATAGGTCTCAACTAACAACTTACACAAGCTATTTTTCACCTCATTATACCTCCCATACAATTGAGTATGAACCGGTACTCCAAGTAGATCTAACCATGATCCTGCTCTGATGTATTGCTTTCACCTTGGATCTAGCTCCCCTGCCGATCTCCTTTCTAACCCTTGCATTCACACATCTCCCTGCAGACCAACCTGATCTTACTTATCACATGTAGATCTCCTCCATGATCCTGCAACACCCTGCATATCAAACCTGATCTTACATACATGGGGAATCCTACTTGATTCCACCATGGGAAGAACTCTCCAAGCTCCACAATTGGGTTCTACTAGTTCTACACTTAACAATACAGCCCATGAGTCTATTATATATATCTCATGCATACACTTAATTAGACAAGAAGCTCAAAGACTCGAACTAGTCTCTAACATGCAAACTCTGCATTCACTTAACTGACTGTTCATCAACAGTAGTTTTGACTGCTACAGGCGACCGATGTCGGTCCCTACCTGACTGGAGGTGACTGACACCGACCGATCTCCTGCCAATGCTAGTTTCCTCTACGCTTCCCCTGACTAACGTCGGTTGTGGCCTACCAACGCCAGCGACTGTCAAGCTGTGAAAAACCTCTTCCTTCTGTTTGCAACAAGGTGAAGCTTTTAGCTCCACACCCTAACATAACCTATAAGCCACATCTTTATATTCAACATTAAACAACCTGAGGTATGTTTTACAATATGTAACATTATCTTCTAAAGTCCTTATATTTTTTAGAGTGAACTTTGGATGATAACACTCAATGTTTTTGAGTAGATCATACATGTCACCAAGAACATTTATTGATGATCTAACTAGCCCAACTACAACCATTTACGTTGGTCTATTGGTGATAGATTGAAGGGATATTATGTTTGAGTAAACTAATATTCTAGGTATTCCTTTATCATATCTAATATATCTATGGGATTGAATAGGATAAACAATTAATCTTATATGACCCAACCTAACTCTATATCATGTGATCCTTGAATAAGTCTCTAGACTGACATACACTAATCTATGGTAGTATAGATGTTAAGTACAAAAAACATTGAAGAGCATAAGAATGAACTATTTGTATATAATAAATGATGAGATTAGAAAATTCACAAGTTTAATATCATAAAGACCACAAGATAAGAAATATGGCAGAGGTTCAAGCCCTCCTTATATCACAAATTTTTGTTAGGCTGAAATTATGATCCACTCAAATACAATTATTGAATTAATTATTATAAGTGGATAAGTGCATCTTACAACACATGGCATAAAAGATCCCTTGTTTTTATTATTATGTTGTTAATCCAAATTCCAAGAAACTCCAAATGATATAGCATGGGTAGGATGTGATTATTTACACCAAAGGTTTAAATGGTTTCCTCAAGATATTCAAGATCTCACTAATGGTTTCTTATACAAATGGGCTATTTACATTGTAATGGGTAATGTATTCCTCATTAAAAAATAAAAGGGAGGGAATACTAGGGTAGATAAGAGGTAAATATCTTTATTGAGATGTGTCCTCCAATACTTATAAATTATATTAATGTGGGCCTATAATAAATCATCAGGTGTTAAGTCTAGATACTACACAAAATAAAACAATACAATCAGCAAGACTCAAAGAAAAATTATGTGAAAATGAAATATATAACTCTATTAAAAATAAATCCATTACACAAGATTATAACTATTTTCACACCATAACTAATGTAAGCCTCAAAATAAATAGACCGATCTCTCAAGTCTAATTAAATCATCTACTACACAATCTAATTATATATCAAATTGCACACCAGCAACATCAAAAAGTTATTTTTATAGATTAATTCTCAAATCATAATCTTTAGTAGATAACTAATATAAAATAAAAAGGAGAGGTAGGTGAAATATTGACTCAATATCAATAGAGTTTTGGTACTCAAATGTGTTGACCCTTATAAAAGCAAGAAGTGTTAATCTTATAGACAATGTCTAGTCAATTAATTGATTGTGATGGATAACCAATCTTAACTACTCTTGATATAAATATTAAATGAATCACTATTCATAGTTAAATTTCCTATGATAACATGTCAAGAAATAAGAAGATAAGTTTAATTTTTTAATGGCGAAAATCTTCATTATAAAATCTTTAGGATGAATAAAATGCATTATCTAATGTAGTTCAAGCTCCCACTTTAACCTCATTAACTTGAAACCTTCCTCACTATCTTATTATCGATCTAAACATGAAAATACACTTCATTATAATCCAATCCCAATGATATATTTGTAATTTCTAATGACCAATAAATATTAGAATAATGGGTTATTTTAATTATATAAATATATGAATTTAGTTCACTTTGACTTTTGCTCAATCTCTCCAATGCTACTATTTTATTGAGTACATAAATTATGGATATTAATTTTTCCTTGACTATGTGTCCAATCCACCAAGACAATCCTTTCATAATTACACACAAATGGCTTATGATTTCCCTTGTTATCTTCTCTATATATGAGTTGCATCTAACATTTTAGATTCATATGCCTCTTAGTTTTAATGTAGCTTCTTATAACTATTTACTTATATTAGCCCATAACACCTTTGTTATAAATTACCCAATGAATTATTTTTATTGTGACATGCCACAACAATAGAATTAAGTCTCCCTACATACTATGATACTTTCTTAGTCTCTTATAATATAGTTTGAGAGTTCTAGTTTTATTTTTGTTCCTAATATTCAATCCTTAAATAAACATTCTTGATAGGTTATGTAGTGATCAATTTTGAGATTTACATATTAGCCACTCTAACTTCAAGCTTTGTAGTTGAACAAACATTCATATTCTCATTTGATTATTCCAAGCAATTAAAATTAGGGAGTATAGTCAAACCATAATTAAGCCATCCTCTTCTTTTCTTGGCCACCAAATTTGGGCTATCTATTTTCTTACCTAGACATCCACTTGGTCATCTTTAGGTGCATCAGGCCACATGTTCTCTTTTGGATAACTCCAATGATATATGTGTTGATATATCATTGGATTATGATTTTATCTATTCTCATTCATATTTTTGGATCTTCCAACTTGTCATTCATTCAGATCTTATCTATGTTATAGGCTACTTTCTTTATTCATCACTTTTTCTAGGCCTCAAATGCATGTGATGTTACCATGTGGTGGTATCATATGCCTTTAAATATCTTAATTCATCAGACTTAGGTGATTCTTAAAAAATTATTAGGTATCCTAAGGATTATAATACCCATGATGTAGCCATGTGTCACAATCTTAGTAGTTATGTGATTGATAAACTTAGAATTATGAAACTAACTCATAGATTTTGACTATTCAATTTGCTAACACATGAACAAGTTATATCTCTTAGGGTGTTCAAACTATTTTAATGTTAGTTTTATATATTGTATTGTCCAAGTCAATTATAACATTCCATGTGATAGGATCTCATGACTATATGAGGCCTTTGATGGTTTGAACTGTGCATTGTTCCCCTACCTGCTAAGTTCTGATTAAATAAAGACTGACCACATGGATGGCCTATGAATTTTAAGATATTTAAAGAATATAAGCTATGTATTAGATACCTTTACGCCCTAACTACTAGATATTATTAAATTTGACATATTATTATACGATCATGAGTGAGAAGACTTGTAATATGATATACTCTTTATAGGCTCTCTAGGGTTGAAGACTTGAATTGCTTAATGCTAATGCCTGAGATCTCAACACATGTCATCAATTGATAAGGATGGTTTGATAGATAAGTGAATACTATGATTGGTGAGTTGTGTGTTACTTACCTGAACCTCACCTACTTTAGATGTCACCATAGGGTGTAATACTGGTAATTCAGGCTTGAGAATAATTGATACTATAAATTTATACATCATGAGTCATGAGTTTTGAAGACTTAAACTACTAATTTATGAGATCTAAAGAGTTGAGCTTCCAAAATAAGACAAAATGGATACTCAAGGAGATGATTAATATATTAATAAAATCTAAAACCCATCTAAGTATGTGTAAAGACTGATCAAAACATATAATGACTTAGACATAATCAGGTGAAATGTAAACTAGATTTTATCAAACATGACATTTGCTAAATAAGTAAGGTCCCTTAAATGTAAAAAATCCTTATTTGAACTAGGATTTGACCAAAAAATCACAAATATAAGTCAAATGAATTGATTTAATATATAAATGAATATTTCCAATCAATAATAGATCATTTAAATTATAATTTGAACCAAACATGTATGATTCATAACCACAATATATTTTACAAGATCAGTAATGAATCTAAATTCAAATGTTACAAAATATAACATTCTAGATGGTATTTAAGTTGAGTCCCCTTATCCTCTCACTTGCATACATGACAAATAAAATGAAACTATTTAGACTTTAAAGGCAAATATTTCTAGGCTAGGTCAATGATCATACAAGAATGCACATTTTACTTAACACTTGAAACATAGAAAATTATATAGCTCAATGAAAAATAAAAATTTTAATCACTTTATAAGACTTCAAAAGGTCAAATTATATTATTTAAACTCTCAACAAAGATTATCTATTCATTTTGAAGGAATGATCAAGTGAATCTATGTCAAAACCATCAAATGATTTTGGCTCATGAATTAGATACTAAAACTAGAACCCAATCTCTATAATTTACATGATACTCATAAATTAATTCATATCAATTTGAAAAATAGAAAAATAAAATAACTATGTTAAAGCAAAAGGGCCCCCATATTAAATCTTGAAATTAATTTATTTTCTTAATTTTAGGTGCCCTTTATATGTAATGTACACCTCATAAAATTCTAAAGGTGAAACACATGTGTAATAATTATACCAATGCATATAATTCTACCAAAAATGTGTATCTAAATCATATAAATATGAAATTAAGCCAAATTTGAAAAAAAAATTAAGTTTGGAGAACATGTCCCCAGACATGACCCCTTAAATCTAGAGAATCTAAGAATGAGTGTAAGTTTGGAAAACATGTTTCCATAACCTTCCCCCAATATAATATAAAACTATAAAAATGTGGAATCCATGCCTCAATTGCATGCCCCCATTGATATTCCCCCATTTTAAGGTGAGATAAGTATAAACTAGTAGTTACCTTATTTGAAAAGGATAAGATAACTATATAATCTATGTATGGATCATGTAGAATATAGGAGTAGCATGTCCAGGTAAATATCAATGATGTACATAATATGTGATCACATCAATTCCTATGATTCATTATTTAAATCATGTAAATGGATAGAGAATAATAATATAAGATAAACAATAAATGAGTCATACACATAGGGGCACTCAAAATAAAAACAAAGGGTAATGGTCCAAAGAGAAATCATATAAGGGGCATGTTCAAATGGTATAAAATCAAAGGGACATAACTCATTTACATTTTTAATAAGACTTATGGTAGTGTAAAATAGACTAAATTAGTTTTTGATTTGTTAGGTTTGTAAGTGTATCCTTTTTAAATAGGTTTAGCTCCATTGATTTAGTATTAATTGTTGATACTAACATGTAGTGGTTATTAGTGACATATGTGAAAAAGGTTTTTATGACTATACCATCACGTTTTACTATCTCTAAAATATTTGTATATGTGATGCCAGACTTTAATTATTCACACAATGTGAAAAATCACCCTTCTTCACATTAAAACCCTATGTGTGCTTCTGATGGCTAAAATCCTAAAAACTAAGAAAATTCAATGGCATGAACTAACCCTAATCACCTCCATTGATGATTTACCATTACCTATGTATACAATACAATGAGGTAAATGAAGCCACCAAAAGTTATACTACCTAGTGTGATTCTGAAAGTGTGTTTCTTCACTATATGAATATAATTAATGAATTAGATTTTTAGTTGACAATGTTTAATTTTAATTGGATTTGGTATGCTTCAAACTTAACCTATAACTGATCCTAGTGATTTTTTTTTAATTTTGTGATGAATAGATAAGTTATTATTAATGTGTAATAGTGTATAGATGTGTACCTAATAAGTTCCAAGTGACCTATCAAGTGAGGCCTTAATTTTTATGTATATGAGTCTAATTTGGTGATTTATCATGTTACACTTTCTGAAACATATGAGACAAACCATAATAATTTATTAGATATAAAAAGTGATTTTTTCTATGAGAGGGTTGGTAATATCAAGTTTGGGTCAATATTTAATGCTTATATTGAACCAGTCATATGGTAATGACCCATATGTAATGTGAATAAAATAAGTATTTACACATGTCTATGAAGGATACTATTCATGTTTGAAACAAATAGTGAGGTTCTAGTGTGTGTAATAATAGAACAAAAAGGTGAGACCCATATAAATCACTATGATAGGTAATATGGTGATTTAAGGCCATATTTATTCACATAATGCATGCATGGTAAATGTATTTCAAGATTGTCATTGTCAAGTAATTAATGCCAAATTTTAGTGTCTACATCTCCCTCTTTTTGCTATAGTAATGGAACTAATAGAGTAAAATTAAAGGGTATACTGAGTGTCTAAAATGTTTTTTTTATTTTATAGGATGCTCTTAGTGTATATATCAATCTAAATTAAAATGTACAAATAAAATATGGTATTTAATGTCCATAGATTTAAATTTGAAATACAAACTTGAAATTTTAAAATTAAAGAGCATGAAAGGAGTATGACTTTTCAATGGTGAAAACCATGCTTCCTTTGTAATTTTTAGAGATTATGCTTCCTTATTGAAGAATTAAAAAAATGTGATTTTAGTTGAAGCACTTGGAGAGTGGTTTCTCTTTTTGAACAATGGAGAAATTAAGGGTGATAAAACACCATTTTTTGTAACCATGCAAGGCATTGGGTTCAAAAGATAACATACCCCAGTGCTTATAAATGTGGGGAGGTGTACGTAATGTCCTAAGATAAATACTCATATTTGATAAATAATGGTAAAAAAATTATGGATTCAATATAAGTAATTCCATGGCATGATCATCACTTAACCTTAACATATATTACCTATAATAACATAAAGCAAACTACTACATATGAATTTTAAATTCAAGGTTATTCACTATTGGGTGCAGATTGAAAAAGTGTTTCCAAATAATTTTTTTTAATAGTGCTCATTAAAAAATGTTTAAATGTCCATGAATTATTTTCATAATACTTTGTATATTTTCTAATTTAAAATATAATATTGTGTATGTGATCGAACTAGTATAATACCCCCTATGTTTATACCAATTGATATATAATTATATGAATCTATATGATGAACCTAAAAACCTATATCTTAGATGTGTGTATATGTGAAAAACCTATAAATTTTGTTCCTATAAACTACACACACACACACACATGGATATTAATTCAAGTGTGTATGAATCTATATTCAAGTATATATAAAGTAAGTGCATATATATAGAATATGCCCACATAATTTTTAATAATACAAATATAAATATCACGAAACTAAACTCATCTAATACTTAAATCACTCTGAATATATGAAATATATACCATGATTTCTACAATATTATTTTTTGTTTATGGATACTTGTGTCAGTATAAAAATATCACTATAGTTCCTCAATTTTGAGATCATAGATGTGTCCTATAAGTTACTCATATCAAAATAAAATTTAATCATATAATTTCATGTATAATGATAACATCATGTTTAATCATGTGAACATGTGGAGATTATGTCATCATATTAATGTATATGGCATCAAGTCATGTATGTAACATATGTAATATAATGCATATAAGTGTCATGTCCAGATATATGTATAAAAAATTATGTAGTAGTAACCATCATTGAAAATTTAACTATATAAAAATTGACAATAAAGTTACATGATATCGATCATGGAACCACTCAATAGCATAAATATCAACAAGTATAAGAAGATCAACATGATCAAGAGTTAGTGTCACACATAATTGAAAGGACCACATACAATAGACATAAATCTGTCACAACAAACAAATACAAGATCCATTCATAAGGGACATAAGCATGTTGTAAAGAAATAGCATACAAGTTTCACATAAAATAAGGAAAAATACCACATGCAAGGGACATAAATATTTTTAAAAATAATGCCAAGTGGACACATAAAATATACAAACACACTTATCATATCATAAAAAATATTAATAAAATAAATGCATCATAGAATAAATAAAAACTAGAATACACCATCGAAATGTAACAATGTAGCATCCTAGTAAATAGAATATCCATATAACAATATGTAAAATATGAATAACTAGCAAGACATGTAAAAAATGTGTAGATAAATATGGTGAAGATGTCATATAAATAACTAAATTTTGATATTTAATCCTATGGAATAGTGTTCCATCAATATTATAATGGCCATTATGTAAATAAAATTCAACATCTATATGTCCATGTGTAATATATATGCCTTGCATCACACTCATATACCATGAAATGTATGTGTATGAAAATAATATGTGATAAACCAAACATGTGATAAATTAATATTTAAATAGTGTAATATATTAATAATGTCATGCTTAGGTCATGATTTTTATTTTTTGAATTTTTTGAATGTCTTTATATTTCTTGAGATATATATTTTTTATAATCTTAAAATATTTTAAAGTAGTGCTCATACATCAATTAGTAGGTCATCCTCATCAAGGTAAAAGTTGACATCTCTTAGATTTTCCTTGAGATTATCTAATTATAATCCTTCTTTTTTTTATTTTGAATTTTTAAATAATGTAATTTTTTCTATCTCAAAATATTTTTATTTTTGATGGTAAATATCAGTCATGTTGAATGTTGATTACTCTTTTGGCATTGTAGGAACTAAGGTAGTGATTAGTTTGATCATTTTATTATGCATCTATTATGACCACTATTTTCCAATTATAAATGAAACTTGATAAGTATGATCCATGATCCATAGGTGTGTATCAACCACTTTTGGCCCACAAGCTATTAGTAAAATGACATATCAAATGGGTTATTACCTATGTGTGTTATGATAAAATTAATTGATGTTATGTCCCATTTGTTTCAACTATATCAAACTACATATAATTTCTAAAAATTTCCCACAAATTTGATTCTTTTTATGATATTTACCTTACATTTATACTATAATGGTCAAAGCCTTTCATCAAAGATTTTTTATTCTTTGTGTATTTGTAAATGGTTTCTTTTTAGAACTTGGTGTGAGTGGTTCCTATTGATTTTGTATTTCCTTAATTATGCCTTCATTCTTGTATTTTTGTATCTACTTTTGTAATTTTACACAATCATATACTCCATGTCATATGATTCTATGATAATCACAATATTACTTTCATTATTGATGTGAGGGATTTTACACATCTCGATGTCTAGTAGATGGAAATGTGATGTGATGATATTATGATTAAGTAATATTTTTAATCTTTTTTTTGGTTTATCCTAATGAATTTTTACATAAAACGGTATTATAGCTTTGATATTTCTAATATCAATATGACTTACTCAAATGTAATATTTCTTATTTTTCAAATTCATGTTTGAATTTAGTTTCACCTATGCTCATGCAAGATAATATTGAAACTATTATTTGAATTTAAAATGTACTCATGAAGTTTATTTTTGGCTTTCCTTTTCATGGAGAATATTGTCCTTGAATATGAAATTCTTATTTATCCCTTTTCATTTTAAATGAGTTATCTTGATATTCTCTAACTCCAATAGGTGTGATTAGAGTTTGACAAAAATATTCATTTGAGGGACTGGAGTTTAACTTGTGTAATTTATCAAATATTATATATTACATGCTGGTATCATTGTCATCACTATCATAAAAATATCTTACCATGGAATTTGGATATTTCTAATTCACCATTAAAGGAAGATCAAGACTAGGTTTTGGTTTTCATATATTGGCTTTTGGTTCATGTTGTATAGATACTATGTATGTTTTGATTTATTCCTTTCCCTTTTTAGTACTTGATTCACCCATTTATATGTATACATATGAGTTACTAAAAAGGGTTGGGATAGAGAAATGATAGAATGATATTCCAAATCTCATTATGGTTCTCTCTTATTATTATATTGGGTCATCTTATAATATTTAAAAGGATCACGATATATTAGTTGTGTATAAGAATAGACTTAATGCATGAATCTAGTACATATGTATAATTTTTATGGTACTTCCATATCATGTATACAATGTCACTATAAAATAAATTTGTAATGTAATTGATTAAGCATAACTTAGAAGGTAGTATATGCCATGTTGGGACCTAGATTTACATCCAATGATATGGTACTTATAAGGTAGTAGATGCCATGTTGGGACCTAGATTTACATCCAATGATATGGTACCAAGTATTTATCAAGAATTGAGTTCAAACCATTTTATGATTTGGTATATATTTTTAATTGTATCCAAGTTAATCCCCAATTTTTGTAAGTAGGTAGTGATACAAATACTCAATCTAGGATCATTATTTATCAGTGCATATTTGACAATTTTATTTTTCTCTTGAACTCATGTTGAATAATGGTAGATTTTTATATCTTATGTATTGCATATGTATATATTATTTATCAAAGGTAATTAATTTTTTGACAACCTTGAATGTATTTATGATAGAGGAAAATGATGTAGGTTATACATCACTAGGGAGAGTTATTTCTCATAATTCCTCATATAATGTGTTTTTGTAGGATATTGATCTCTTGATTAACTCTATGATCTAAATTTTAGAATGTATTTTATTTATTTTATAAATGATATCATAACCTTTGGATTGATTGGATTTATTTTTTGGATGAAGGTGTTGAAGAGGAATTTTTTTATTATCTTCATTCTTCTATGCATTAAGAGTCACTTTGACTCATATAGTGATGAGAGCATGGACCATGGAATCCAAAATAATTCATAGGTGATTAATGGAAGTGGGGTAGTATTTATTACAACCTTGAGGTTTAGGGGGAGGATGAATAAAATTAGTCATGTTATCCCTTTTATGTGTGGTGGTAACAAAAAGAAACTTAGATTAGATGTTAAAAAATATAATTTGAGAAAGATTTGAGATCGTTCATTTTTAGTTTTACTCTTATTATAATTATTATATTAGATCCACGTGATTATATAATTGATAAAAATATAACATATCTAAGTGGAACGATATGAAAATATTACCTTCATCACTTTCATAAAAAATTTCATATAATCTTTTTCATTGTAGCCATGATAATGTGTATAATTAGGGAATAATAATAAAATAGCTCTGAAAATAAAACCCTAATGCTAAAATATGAAAAATTTAAAAAGATGAAACACTAAGGGATAACTAGGGTTTGACATGACTTGAGTAATGTATGGGTTCACCAATATGTTTTTATCCTAATTTGGATTAATATAAACTAATTAATCTAATTAAGGAATAAACTAATAATTGAATTTAGATTACTAAATATGGCATTTAAACATGAGTCTCAATGTGAATGCATGAAATAGATTGAAATAATTTGACAAGTGGCACATGATAAATATAGTAAGTAAAAAAGAGATACGTACTTAGCTTTTTAACTTACTATCTAATTATGATTGGCATATGAAAATGGAAAATAGAATGAATTACATTTCGGATTCATTAAGTTATAGAATTATATCTATGTTAGCATAGGTTTAATTTGGTTGGATATGAGTCAAAATCACGTATCAATACTAACATGTAGTGGTTGGTAGTAACCTATGTGGTAAAATGTGTTTTTGACTATATGATCACCTTTTCATGTATATGAAGGCTCTATATATACTTTTAAACCATGAATATATGTCCAACCCCATAAATCAACCTCATTCACCTTGAAATCCTATATGTTCTTGTGAGGGATAGAAACCTAAAAAAGTAGGAAAGTGAAATGTGCTAAGCTAACAAAAATTACCCTCATCAATGATTTATTATTGACTTTGAATCTACTACTCTAAGGATGAAAATAAATCCACTTTTATTTATCCCACCAAATGTGATTGTGAAATTGTGTTTCTTTGGTATACAAATGAAACCAATGATTTGGATTTGAATTTAACAATGTTTTCTTCGAATTGAATTTAGCATGCTTTAAACTTGGCTTGTGTCTTATTTTAGTTATTGGTTTGTAATCTAAGAGGAATAGGAAATTTATAAATTCCATGTCCCATATCAAGTGAGGCATTAATTTTAATATATATGAGTCAAATTTGGGAATATATCACACTATTCTATCTAAAATGTGTGGGTTGATGCATGAAAAGATATGAGATTTGAAAAGTTACATTTTGGGGAGAGAGTCAATATTGTCAAGATCAAGGTTGTTTTGACTAGCAATATTGACCATATTTGATGGTAATGACTTGTGCACATGAAGACTAAACAAAGAATTTGGTCATGACTATGAAGGATAGTGTGTAGGTTTGAAAAAAATATTGATGTTCCTATAGGTGTGCAAAAACAAAATAGAGGGGTTAGACCCATATAAAACACTAGGATAGAGTGAGATGATGAGTTAAGACTATATTGTTGTGCACAAGTCATGTGTGGTAAATATATGGCAATCTTATCTTTGTGAAGTAATTAATATCATATTTTAGTGTATATAGAGATATATGTGTGAAAATGCTACATTTTATTTTTTTTAAAGATTGATTGGTTTTCATTTTTTTTAGTATTTTGATAGAAACTATTTGATTTTTAAATAATACAATGGTATTTTATTATCTCATTTCTTCTAAAATTAATTTCATTTAAGTTACACGATTTTTTTAAAACATTGGTTAGAATGAATGTTTTTAGTATTATTAGTTTTTTTAGTGATAATGATGAGGTTTTATACTCAGTTTCAAAAGTGAAAAAGTATTTCTTTATTGTAAAAAACTAAAATTCTCCTCTTAAAACAATCCTCTATGATTACACATTTTTACCATATTTTTGAAGTATCAATAAAAATTTTAGTTTTGCATTTTAAAAATATAATAAGATCATATGAGATGATCTTAAATGATTAAAATACAACTTAATATTCATTCCAAGTTTTATTATTTGATATGATTTTTTAAATGGAAATAAAGGGTTGAATACACATCTTTTTTTCATGTTTTAATATATTTTTCTTATTAATTAATTATTTGATTAAATTTTGAGAATCATGTTTCATCTCTGCCTTAATTTTAGTAGAAGAGTGAATAAATTATTATGTTGACTTAGTTTTTAAATTTATCTAGTAATTTTAACATAGTGTGGTTGTATTTGTAATGTGTGTGTGGGTGGGGCATAATAGAGTGTTTCATTTTGATTTGATCATTCACTAAATTAATTAGGAATTATAATGAGCTAGAATGTTTCATTGAAGTAGTATATGCCTTATATGTTGTGTTTATTTAGAATTAACAAAATAATTTAGGTTGGGGTTGGGTCCATTTAATTATGTGATAAATAATGATTGGGTAAGAAATAAATAATAATAATAATAATAATAATAATAATAATAAATAAATAAAAAATAAAAATGCACCAACTACACATTTTACATACCAAGGTAAACCTTTTAAGGTATAAAGTGTTACTAGCACATTTACATGAGGTTTTATTTTTGTTACTACAGCCTCTCTACACTTTTATTCTAGAGAACCTTTGTTTTGTAATGTTTTTAAAGTGACATCTCATAATATTTTCATATTCCTTAGTACTCATGTTCGACTAGCTTCTCAAAGAGGAAATTAGAGGTCTCATTATTTTTATGTGGTTTACCAACTTTTTATTCTCATTAAACTTGCTTAGTTTATAATGAAACTACAATTCTTGGTAATTTTATTCCCAAAAATAATATCATACTTCATTTAGAATTTCGTAATGCTACTATTATACCTCATAATTTTTGTTTGCACAAGTCATAAATAGGCCAATAGCTCTTCAATCCCTCCCATGATAACATATGTGAACAATAAAATCAAGTTTAAGGTAGATGATGACTAATTAAGCTTAATTTTAATTACATAATAAAATTTTATTTGCTGACCAATTAAGTTTTGAGTCATGTGTAGTGGTCCACCACCTATAGTAACACTAGTGTTATTAGTTTTAGTAAGAATAATTTACTCAAGTATTTTATTTCAGTTAACTTTATAAATGGAATTATTATTTTAAAAATATAAAAATTTGTTATAAAATTTAATTAACTATAACTAACTTTTTTTAATCTAATTTTAATTTAAAAAATTTGATTGCAACTCAATGTGTAACTAATCCTTATTGAAGTATTTTTAAAATACTTGAATACAACATTATTTAGGAGGAATCCATATAGGTAAAATAACTTTTATTAATTTTTCATATTGTGCTTCTATTCTATTGAAATTATCTGAGATGAAGTACATGATTGCAAGAATATGAAATAACACTTTGTCTAATAGTGAAGTATCCCATTAGTACAATAATTTGTATCTAGTTTTATTAATTATTTAGAAAATGCTTATTTGAAACAATTCCAATTATTAATAATTTTGATAACTATAGAGATATTAGTCATATGTATTTGGATTATTTTTTTTTATACAAAACAAATGAATACTTCATATAAATATATTATATAAAATATTATTATCGATTAATTGTGTGAGGTGGAAATATATTTATTTGTCTCATTACATATTCTATTAAAAAAAAATTAATTAGAAACTTTTGACTTCTTAAATTTTAATTTATAAAATTTGGTTACAACTCAATGTGTAACTAATCCTTATTGAAGGATTTTTAAAATACTTGAATGTGACATTATTTAGGAGGAAGTCATCTAGGTACAATAACTTTTATTAATGTTCCATATTTCACTTATATTCTATGAAAAGTATCTAATATCAAGTGTATTATAGCAAGAATACTAAATAAAACTTTATCTAATAGTTAAGTATCCTATTTGGTACAAATATATATATGCAATTTTATTAATTGTGTAGAAACTGATTAGCTGAAACATTTTCAAGTATTAATAGTTTTGATGAATATAAAGCTATCATTCATATGTATTTTAATTTAATTTTATATTATTCCTAAAACCAATGAACACTTCATATAAATATATTCTATGGTATATTATTAGTTATTAATCACATAAGGTTTCAATATATTTATTTGTCTCTTTACATATTGTTTAAAAATATGAATTAGATATTTTTGAATTATAATAAAATATTTTATAAATTATGCACATGACTTGAGTCTCAATTTTTTTTGTACTTTATTTGTATTTTTATTTATTTTTAATTTGGTTGTTTATTGTTATTTAAGTTTCTAGTAATTTTATTTATCTTTTTCTTCAATTTTATATACGTAATCTTACGGTCTTTTCTTATTAATTAACTATAGTGACTAGAGGTCGATATATATTATGAAATTAATGCACCCACTTCTTTAATGCTTTTCCTATGGAATGGAAATATTTTTCATTTAGATAATATGTAAACTTAGTCCCATCATATCATATGAAATATAATAGAATGGATATAGGAGGAGGCACTTGATAATGGGATCTTAGCAGTAGTGGGTGAAGAAAAACTAACAAATAATTGGGTTGTCTTCCACTATCTGTGGGAACTATCTCAATATGTACTTGTGCCCACAAGCACTTGATAGCTATTGGGTTTGATTACATCACTCAAATTTTCACTAAAATAGGTTACAAGTCTCCCCTCTTGGCTTAGTATTACACTAATGGATATGAAACTCACATAAAAATAAACTTGGACTAATTTAATGTAGTCTAGTAGAGCCAACATCGATTACTTGATCACCTTATTCATTAGTTTTTGAAAATCATGCTTTGATTATTTCATCTAGATAATATTATTAGAATCCTCATGCACTGTCATTGTGACTGTTTTGAATATTTTTTTAAATTTCATGATGAAATTCTTATAGAATCTTGTAAAACAAATGAAAAATTGTGACTCAAAAGAATTTGTGGGTGATGGCCACTCTACTACATAACACACCTCAATCTCTATCTTCAATCCATCCTTGGAGATGATAAAATCCAAATATATCAACTCTTATTTCATAAATCCATGATTATTCACATTAATCAACAATTTATCATTGTGCAACCTTTCCAACACATTTTTCTAGTGTGCTACATTTTTATCTTTGGTCTTGTTAAACACTACTATATCATCTACATACACAAGACATACTTCCCTAAGAATGGATTCAAAAATTCATTAATCAACCTCATGAATTTATTATGTGTGTTGGTAATCCAAAATTTAATAACTAACCACCCATACAACCCTTATTTCATAACACCATCTTCCATTCACCTCCCTCATAGATTGTGACTTGATGATATCTATTATTTAGATAGAAGATTCTTTTGGAAAAATTGTGTTAAAAATTATGATGCTCATAAACATTTTGGATCCTCTTCTAAGATCCTTCATCAGGAGAAAAATTCATACATGTAACAATAGTACCAAGATCCTATAAAAATTTGAAGGAAAATAATTGTTATAAAAAATTTCCAAAATCAAATTTAGCAGTTATGATAAGTTTCTAAATTGAATTCTAGCCATTGTGAGAATTTATTAAATTAAAATTTAAGCCATTTGAAAAAAGAATAAAATTAGAAACAAAAAAGGAAATAAATTAATCATATAAAAAAAGGTTTCTAATTTATAAGGAATAAAAACAAATAAAAATGAAATTTGATTAGTTTAATTATTTTGACGTCAAAAATTTTAACACAGTTTGTCCAAAAGAATATTCTATCTAAATGTATAGACTATAAAATCATACAATCTTTATTATCTATTATTATTAATAATCATATTTAAGTACCTTTCACTATTCAATAATTTCATCATGTCATCCATGCATGTTAATGGAAATTTTTAATTTATTCTTATTTTGTTTATGTCTTATGATTTTATACACATTTCATTCTCCATTCTTATTTAGTGCCAATATTGAGCGTACTACACATGGGATTAAAATTGATCTTATGAGTCCCTTATTCAATAATTCATGTACCTAAATTTTCACTTCCTAATTCTCGATTATTGTCATCCTATGTGAAAGCTTTTTTTGAAGACTCACTCCTAGATTTAAGTCCATATGGTGGATGATTATTCTTACCAATGATAGATTTTATAGTATATCACTTGAGACTATGTCAAATAATTATGCTAACAACTCCTTTACTTTATATAATGGTATCTCTTCCCTATTATCTCTATAGTTTTCACCAATATATTTCATTGTAATTGGTATAAGTGCATATAATTCCTCTATTTACACTTCTCTTGTGAACTCCTTTCCTATAAACATCAACACTCTTATGTGCACACTACTACACCCTCTCTTATTCATCCTTCATGAGAATAAAATTTTAATTATTTCCATACTTTTCTAATTGGTAGGTATTTGTGTTCCCATTATGTGTTTCCTTATGATCATACTTCTAAGTCCTACCCAAAAGTATATGACACAAATCCATTGACATTAACATCACACGATACTTAATCCATAAATGTGTCTATATAGAACTTCCCAAAAATTATTCATTGATAAATACTTATCTAATATTTTTTAGACACAAAAAATTGTAAGGGTTTGGGTGCATCACCTTATTCAGGCCCATATTCTAAAAAATCTTTATGGAAAATATGTTATCCATGTTACCACTATCTACCATCATCTTGCATCACTTACCTCCCAATTTACATATAATCTAGAAAAGAATGTTCCTTTTTTCTAGTTTTATATCTTCATTTATTGGTTTCAACAAGAATCTCTTAAACATCAATGTGTTTCCATGCTTAGTATATACACATAATATTTTTAAAATTTATCATTTACTAACACTCTTTCTCCTATAAGAACCTATCAAGTTTAAGTATCTCTGAGTGTATTCCATAAAGAGTGATCTAAGAAAGGGATGGATAGATTATTTATGCTTCAAAATATTTTTGGTTAATTATATCATACCTAAACCCACTATCATTTCCTAAATCCACTACAAATCTTGAATATCCATTTCCAATTATCATTTAAAATACCCACTAATCCCAAAAAAAATTATAATTTATCTTGGTCTACCCTATTATGAAACATAAAAGGGCATGTTATGGAACTAATTAGGCTAGGCTAAGCTAGTTTGAGGCCTAATAATAAATTTTTCTTAAAAATAAGTTGTGTTCATTGACCTTATTGGCTAAAAATATAGAAGGGTTAGGACTTACACATTATTATAAATAAAACCCTCATTTCAATAAAATAAATATGAACATTGATAATCACATTATTACAACTCACAATTGTACTATATTTACATTTGAATAAGCCATTACTTAGTTTTTGCATTAGAGGGAACTATCTTATGGGAAGTCTTGGATTTAAAGTATGAATCTTTTAGCTTGGAGCTAATTTATATAGTGTGATGTTTATAAATCCAAAACACCTCTTTCAAATCACCATTGGCCAAGAGAGTTATTGAAACTTGATAGGTTCACCCAAATTTAAGTATCTCTAAATTTTACTATTTCATTTGACATGTAGATATTTCACAAACTAATAGGCTTTGAATGTATAACTCCTTTATTACATTACCTATATAATTAAAATTATTATATATATATATATATATATATATATATATATATATATATATATAAGGTCATATTTCATATTAAGTGATGTAGTCTCCCATATGCCTACCATGATCCTTTGATTTTTTGTTTGTATTAAACCAACCCCCTTTATGTTACACGCTTTGGTGAGTGATAAATTAGTTCTATTTTATCTATTAGAAGGCCTAACTAAGGCTATTTCATAGTGTTATTTTACTAAAGGCTTTGGAAACATCTCCTTTAGTGTTGTGTGATAATAAATCCCTTGGTTAGGTTTAGAGGATCTAATTTGGTTATGCCCCTGATATAAAATGTATCACGATGGATGTTAGTTGATTACTTTCCTTGAATTTTGATTTACTAAGTAGGATAAGTGGTAGATAAATCTTAATCCATTGTATACATTATAGTGAACCTGATGTGAATCTAACCCTTTCATCTTTAATTTTTATTTACAATCCACTAGGTTATGCTAATTGACCTAATTTTAGCCTCTATTTGTAGATCCAAGATATATAATCAACTAAGTCATGTCGATCAATCCAATTTTATCATCTGGTTTCATAGTTTTCATGCATAGTTAAATAGGTCAAGTTAGTTAACCTAATTATTTTATCTATCTATAAATCTTGGATATATAGTCAAATAGGTTGTGATGGTTGACCTATTTTTGTCTTTTAATTTTATGGTTTCATCTCTAGTTAATTAAGTCACATTGATGAATTAGTTATTATTATTATTATTTTCTAAATTTTCATATATAATCAACTAGTTCAAGTTTGTTGACCCAGTTCATTTATATAGTCTTTATTTTTTCATTTTTTAGTCATCTAGGTTGTGTTGGTCAACCTAGTATTACTTTAATACTTTTTATTTTTTAGCTTTCTAAAGACTATGTCATCTTGGTCAGTGCTATTCATCCTCTAATTTCTTTATATTTTTACCTCTACAAGACTAAATCAAGCTTGGATGATCCAATCAATAATCAAATCTTTATCACTCTCAATCAACCAACTAATTTGACCTAGTCTATATAATTATATCACTTAGGTTCATTCTAACTTTATAATTAGATTTTCATCAATTATCTCAAATTATCCTTTCTATTTTTTGTAAAACTTACTCAGTATTTAAAATTTATACTCTATTTTTATAGTTTTTCCATTTTTTTAAAACTATACCACAATCAGCCATGTCTACATGATCGACTTAATATTGCATATGTCCATTTTCCTAAACAAACTAAGTTAAATTAGCTAAGTTTATTTTTAGCTTGTTTCCATTACAAAATATATTGGCCTACCTAACTTTGTTCTATTCTTTTTTTCAAATAGATCACCCAAGCTGAGCATGTTATGTGTATTTATTTATTTTCATAATCAATGAAATTAAATTTAATTTCATAGTCATTAATCTCACTTTTAATTTTAAAAGAGTTGGTTCCTTGTTCATTTTTTATAAAATTAAAAATTGGTTTTGAACAATTGCTTTTCATCTTTATTTTAGTTTGTCCTGATTTCCCTAGAAACTATGTACTATTAGTTATAAAATTACTTACCTAATATCATGAAGGGATACATGATACTATGTTTATAGTCCTTATCTATAATTTATAGATATCATGGCATGAATGTCTTTTTTCTAAAATCCATAGCCATCCAACACCTATAATTTCCCTTTTAATTAAAACTTAGGAATCCAACCATTCATTTGATATTATGGTACATCAATTAGTAGTTAACACCAAGAATTTACTTATATCTTACATGTTAAATTTGGTTTAGTGTGATATGGGAAAAATACTTCCTCTATAGTTAACACTCTAAAACATTGTGATGTAACTATCTAATAGATAATAAAGTATCTTTAGGAGCCTAAAAATCAATTAAAACATTTTATTATAGCTTAATTATCTTATTTTCAAATAATAGTTAGCTTTAGTAGTTAAAAATTTAAATTTTATATTTTTTTATTGTATATCGTATTGTAGACTATATTGATCAGCATTGATACAATTATGTGTTATGTGTTTCAACTATGCACTATCTAATGCAAGATTTTGTAATATAAAATGCAATGATCAAAGAGAAAGTAATTAATTGAAATGTAAATGTTATCTAAGTGGTCATCCTAAGTGTTATTATATTTCTAAAAAGTATTGATTTAAATGTGATAGGAGAATTGGCTAAAATAGGGAACTAGAAAGTCAATCTACAGATGGTTTCAAAATATTTGGGCTAAAAAGGATCTATGTTGGCAATGATATTGGATTAGTATTGGGGCTCACCCACTCAATTCAAAATCCCATAGTGATAAGAGTGTAGAGTTCTTTGTCAATATATACCATTAACCATGTATTTATAGTTGGCCATAAAACCAAGTCGACTTCCCCCTTGGTGATGAAATCTAAGTAGGTAGACCTTGAGAAGATAGATGTTTAAATTTATTTTGAATGTTATTTGATTTGGTAGTGTGTGAAAAAGAATAAAATAATGTAACTAGAATGGTAATTTTAAAAACCACCTAATTATACTATGTGACTTACTCTAAGCATGTAAACAACTTAAAATGAAATGTGAATTATTTACTAGCAAATAGTTGTTAATTCCATGATTAAGATTAATAAAAATTCATTTTAGATGACACTTTATGAAAATAGTATAGAACAAAGTTGATTGGATCACTATTATTTATTAGAAGTAAAGTCTTTAAGAATAGATTTGAACAGGTCGACTATGTCTCTTAGACAGATGACAAACTACAGAACTACATCGACCAGGTTGACCTAATAGGTTGTAAGGTTCCAATTTTGAATAATATTAACTTGTGAAAAATAAAATTGAAGAAAGTACTGAAATGATAGAGATGGGAAAGACATTAACCTTGGTGGGCTTGAAGATGGTTAAGATTACAAATTTTATGCTAAAGTGACTTAACTACTACTTTAAAATTTTGCAAATTGAATCTACTGGTTTGACCAAGTCCTACAAAATCATGTGTGCCAAATAAGAATAAAGAACATGGTCAACCTATTTGATAGTGTTTCTTGACCTATATATTGGTATAAATAATTAAATGATAAAGGCAACATGTTCAAATCTGTATGCTAATCTAGAATTGAATAAGATTATTATGTCAACATATTAGATCTAGTAACTTATATCTGATGAAAGACTTACATAGATAAAATACAATAATTTTAAATTAAATATGTTTTAAACCTAATCAGATAAAGTTAGAACTATATTGATTGGTTTGATATAGTACTAAAAATATGGAAAAAATAATAAAGTGATAAAAATGAAATCATGAATGAAAACATGTAAGGGTTATATTTATGTCAAGTTCACTAGAAGTAATGGGAAATTCAGTAGATTTATAAATAAATCCTAGATCAAAGAAAATAAATCCTACTTGTGAACTAGGAATTTGACATAAGGGGAGGTTAGTCTTGTGTTATTCTCATAAAACAAATTAAATGAACACACTAATATGCTAACACCTCTAGTCTAGACACTATAGAGAGCTTAGGTAATAAAAAGTAAATGAAAACATAAAAAAACATAAAAGACATAAATTCATTACCTTTTTTGGGAGCACCAAATGGATTTTTTGAATGGATTTCTTAGCTTGGGCATAAATAAGGCTTTGATAATGGAGGTTGATTGGCTCATTCTCTCCTTGGCACCTTAGCTTGTGATGTTTCTTGGCTTAAGATTTGGTTATGGTAACCTTATTTGAAAAATTTGTCTTTCTCAAAATTAGAATTATAAATTTGGCCTATGAGATCTTAGAAATGAATAGGCATGGCCTTTTATTTATATCTTTAGGAATTAACTCTCATCCAAGGTGAGTCAAGGTTGAGTTTAGGATTGGAATGGGTTCAAACTAACCCTTAGTGAGTTAAAAATAAGTCCAATTGAGTTAATAGTTGTAAAATAATTATGATTTGTAATTACTAGGTATGGATCTCAAATTAAATATTTTAGGATATTTTCAAAGAGCTTAACAACTCATAAAGACAATGATTAAAGGCTAGGATATTTTAAATTTTTGAATTTCCTTTTTAGATATTCATTTATTATAAATGGATAATTCAACTAGGTATTTAATATTTTTTAGTTTATTAATTTATTTAGATTATACTTTTAACTCTTTAAATATTTAATTAAGTGTGCAAGTGCCCCACTTAATGGGTCCATAGGCCAAATTTACAGTTACGATGTCGCAAGGTGATTAGGGATGAATCCATGAGAGGTTATTGTTGCATACAATAGGATCTCCCAATTATGGATGTCTCAACATGATTCTAAGATTTGATTAATGATGCATAATAAAATTTATTATGTTAAGTGATTTTTAGGCTTAATTTTTAATGGTTGGTAAGAATCAGTCTGAAGTTCAGTCAGAAGCTAGTTGTATCTAGTTTTTGGTGTTTATAGTTTTTTCCTATTTGGGAAGATATTTCAAGCTATAGGCATAGTAACATCTTATAAAATAATGAAATATGTAATTTAATAATTAAATAATATAATTATTGATGAATAATCTCCAAACAATGTTTGGGAAGCCTATAATGATTCCCCCTTGAGGAAGTGGCTAGCATATATGATTGATGGAAGATCCATTGAAAAGAAGCATGAAGAATACTGAAATTAACCCATGGGTAAGATTAATCCAATTGATAAAATTCTTTCACACATTGATTTCAAAATTTACTAATTTTCTTAAAGGTGGTTATAATCAATAACAAAGGTTGAGACATTAATTTGCCCAAAGACGGTTATAATCATTAAGATGATGGGTATTGAATAATGATTTTTTAATTGTGTCTCAGTAGGGAAAATTAGAAATCATAACTCAAGGATATAACATGTCATAAAAATTAAAAATGAGTGGGCATAAATGTATATGTGATAATCTAATGACTG
This sequence comes from Torreya grandis, assembly GCA_037957365.1. NCBI lineage: Eukaryota > Viridiplantae > Streptophyta > Pinopsida > Cupressales > Taxaceae > Torreya > Torreya grandis. The sequence goes on from JARHVA010004024.1 coordinate 158,139, forward strand.
AAGAAGCCAAAAATAATCAAGCACATGAGGATGTGTAGAGTGATGAAAGAGATGTTTGGAAGAATAAGAATTGATCAATGTGAATGAGCTAATTATACCTACCAATGCAAACATGCTCATTCATATTAGTATTAATACAACCATAATGGTCAATGGGTTGATTTGATCAAGGAGGGTGGGAAGATTTACCAAGGTTACCAAGGATAATTTTCTGTGACTTTATTGCTTGTAAGATTTATTGAGCTAATTTTAATATAGCACATGATGGTAGGCATCATTATATAAACCACCATAATAACTTGGATTAAATATGAATAAGTATTAACTCTTGATCCAATAAATAATTGAAAATAATGCACCAATGATAAATACCATGATGACATGTTGGTGTAAGAATATGGATAAACTCAAGAATAATGCACAAAGAATCACCTAATGAACATACATATATAATGAGTCAAGGCACAATAATGAAATAAAACAAATAGGAAAATAAACAAATAAATGATTAGGAAAACAAAAAATTAGAAAACTTGAAACTAAAAGCAATAAAAAGTATCTTTTTATCAACTAAGTCAATATCTACGTGTGAAGGCTTAATGGAATGATAAATGGGTGGTTCCCCCAACCAAGGATACATGTAAATGGAAGGTCACACCCCCAATGGAATTGGAATGTATTAAAAATAATAATGGGTTTGCCCCAATAGGGTGGATCAAGGATGACTGACTAGGTTTAAAAAGGATAAATGTTTTTGGATTTTGAGGCTTTATATCTCTGTAGAAGATGGTAAGACAATTTTTTAATTTTTAGGATTTATTAAATGTTTTGAATGTTTTTGTAATTTTGGGGTATCTTAACTCATTAGAGATTGACAATATACCACTCACAAAATAGAAAGAGTGTAGCTTAGGTTACTCCTAAAATGGAGAGAGTGTATGAAAAAAGGGTACTAAGATTACCTCAACATGAATTGAGTACTGCCAATTTAGTCCCATTAGGACCTAGTCACAATAGTTCCACCAACACAAAAGGTGATGATATCTAATTAAGTAATAACAATTTCATGAATTCAAGGAAATGGTAAGACAATGAAAATAGTAAGGGTAAGGTGATGTAATAATGCATGGTAAAGGTGTTGTTCTTAATTTTCCCATAAGTGGTTATAATTAGGAAATAATGACATAGGTCAGTGATACTAATTTGCCCATAGGTGATTATAATTAGTAACATAAGGTAGAAAATTGATTTGCCCAAAGGTGGTTATAATCAGTGGCACCTATCAAGCATAAATTAAAAATGTAATTTCTAGACCCACTATCATATTAATTTCATATACTTTTGATTAAACATAAAATTATAAAACTTTTGAAACTAGATTAGAATATCCTCATGGAAGGTTCTAAAAGAACCAAAAAAACCAAGGTCAAAAGGGGTAGGTGGGGTAGGTCAAAAAAAGCTTTGGTATAATAGTGATGGGTATGGTGGGATGGCATATGGGACAACATAAGGAAGATGTTAGGAGGGTAATTAGATATAATGGTAATAGGGCTGCCCCCAAGTGACAAGGTAAGGTAAATGGTAGGGTATGAAACAAGGGAAAGATGAATGACACAAGAAAATGACATGGTAAATGGAAAGGCAAAGGTAAAAAAATGTATTGTTCTTATTGATGTGGAGATGCATGTCCTGATCAACATATGAGACAACTAGAATAATCAATCATGGAAATTTATATCCCATAACTCTTATGATTAGTTTCTCTATCAAGAAATTTCCACAGATTTAGACTCTAAGAATGTTTTTATATTCTTCATTGGTCATTGATTCTATTTCCTTCAAACATCAAGACAAGATGTCTTTGTATATTAAGTAAAGGAAAGTGTAGCTAAGGATGATAAATATGGATAAATAATGGTTGATAGGTTTGATTTGGTAATATAAAGGTGGATGATAATGGAATGTATAATGGTTGGGAAACAAATGAAGATTAGGATTTTTAGTCACACACAATGTTGATTATTCCAAATTTGACATAATTTTGGTTGTGGCATGGATGAATACTTCTGAATATACTCTTGATAAGACCACCATATTTTTTTGTTGTTTGGGCCTAAGTATAGCTACCATATGATTATGTTGTAGATTGGAATTTATATTGATTTTATCTTTGATAATGTATTCATCAAGCAATGAAGAAATATTATGCTTAGTTATTGGTGCCTCAATGAGGTTTTCACCAATAAAATTATCTTGATTATCCCATAGCACCTCTTAAAAGGTTTCACTAAGAAACATTGAATTTTGACTTAGATTATCATCTGGTGCTTCAAATAAGGTTTCATTAGAGGATGTTGAATTTAGACTTTGATTATCCCTTATCACCTCTATAAATGTCTCACTAGGAGATTGCTCTTATTCTACATGAATGTGGTCTTGGTACCACTTATATTATTCAACTGATATGTCTCCATAGATGTAATTCAATAAGGTGTGATTTTGTTGGTTCTAATTGACACTTGTGGGAGGCGTAATGTTAATATAATGGCTATATTGGGTGTTGGTAATGGTATGTGGAATGTTAATGGAATGGGAAGAGGCATCATAATCCTTATAGAAGATATTAGGAGAACTTTGTCAAAGATGAAGTAATAATCCTCAAAAATCATAGAAGGATGACAAATTTATTAAATTGATTTGTGAGGCATGTGTAACTAATGTTTTAATAGAAATAAATGTATTCTAATTCTAAAGTTGAGTATGACCTAAGGGAATCTAAATCTTATGTCGAGACTAATGTTGATTTTACTTTTGATGCTAAATTTGATGTCAATTCATGAATAAAAACTAACTTCAATTTTGAATCTTCATTTATTGTCGATATTGCTACAATGATGTCTTGTTGAATGTTTGGTATTGCATAATTAACGTCCTATGATGGAATAATGGGCTCTACAGAGACTTTTTTTTAAATGAGACTCCTTAAATAGGGGGAAATGTTAATAGACAACTCCAAAGTGATTGGATTATCAAAGGGAGGCTCTTTAAAAATAGGAAAATAGTCAAGATAGTGATTTGTCCAAAGGCAGTTATAATCATTAAGAAGTGACTCAATAAAGTTTGGCTTATCAAAGTGAGAATCCTTGACAATAGGAAAAGGATCAAAAGGTGATTCATCACATGTTGACTTTTCACAAATAGGTGTTTCAATAAAAACAACATGAATTGGTGGGTTCTCTTGGCTTTGGTTTACAACTAGCTATAAAATACCAATTTTAAATACATATCTTGGTCTTTGAATGACTGGCTCAATTGGATAAGTATTGATTGGATCTATTGTGGCTTGAACATAGATTTTCTGAAATGGGGGATGGTTGGCAATGGATTGACTAGTACTTAGTCTAGTATGGTAAGTGTGACCCATATATTCATAATCTCACAACTTTGTTAAGATAATGAGATACCATACTTGGAAGGGCCTAGAATGGTAATGGTAGGGCATTGTGAATCTTGGTTATTCACACAAGCCAAAAGATGAGGTCTTGAAATGGTAATGGTAGGGAATTATGAAGCTTGTCTAATTGCACAAGCTAAGGATGAGATCCTAGAATGGTAATGATAGGGTATTTCAAAGTTTGGTTGCTATCATGAGCTAAAATATAAGGTCCTAGAATGGTAATGGTATTGTATGCATCTAAATTTTCTTGCTTCATTTAACATCACTAATAACACTTTTAGTCGACACTAATTTTGCTTATCTAATTTTATCCCCTTCCTAATCATTATTATTCATTCACTAGCATTAGTCCTACCCAAATTATTAATTAATTTTCCTAAATCCCCATTATCCCATCCTAATCCCCACTTATCTATTATTTAAGAATTTTAAATTCTGATGGCCCACCTACCCACCTACTAAGCCTATTCCTAGGCCCTTCTATATCCCTAGTCCTTAATCACCTACCTAATCCCAATCTAATACTCTACCTAATCCTAATTAACCCATAATAAGGATTATATAATTCTCCAGTTCTAGAATCCTCTCTATTCTTACCCTCCCTCTCTAAAAGCCTCTAAATCTAGAGCATTCCAAGGACTTTTAAATTCATTTTAATTATCCACCCTTGATTTCCATAATCTAAATTTGAATTTCAGCCATTGATTTCTCCCTCCTTATTCTATTTAAATAACCCAATCCTCCATGTAAATAATCTATAAAATCTATGTCTAACTAATTAGTAATCTACAAGATAACTTAATGTCTTCATGCCAAAATAATCCTTGAATTCATCATCCAAAAACCTTGGTCAAGTAATTACCATGTCCAAATTTTAATTATAAGGTAATAAATTCAATCCTCTTATTTTAATATTCTATTTGATCATGATTTAGATAATTTATCTTTAGGATTATAAAGCTGATTTGAATTGTGGATTTATCTATTGCATTTAATTCTAATGGATCTAGTTCTTAATTAGGTAGTTTTGTATTTTGGGTGATTGAATTGTATATTTTAATATATTTAACTCAAAATTAATGCTACATTTTAGTGACCACATTGGGATATCCCTCCCAATTAATCTTTTTTATTTTTAGTAGTGTTTTGTTATCTTGCAGGTCTGATCAATCAAGAAAAATCCTAGACTCTTGAAATTTTTCACGCACAGGTAGAATTCATGGTTTTGTAGTGGTATTCATGACTATGTATTCATGATATTGTCCCTGAGATTCATTAATTTTTCTTAACCACTTGACTTGACCATGAACAATTTCTTTGACCATGATAGGTTATTTCCCCTTTGATAATACCTCAACTCACAATTAGGAATTTGTCTGGAGAGTTTTGGTTTTGATTATAAAGTCATGGCTTTGTATACTTGCTAATGGTCTATTTTGTAGGTTCATCTCAATAATGAATACTTTAAATTCATGGTTTTTCCTTTCAGATTACAATTTTTCCCTATTAAATTGTAGTTTACAGGTTCTAGACACAAGTATAGAGTCACCTATTTTGTTTATTGATTATCATTTCACTAACTCTACATTGAATATTTTGTTATAAAACCTAGTTTGTCACTCTCTTTGAATAATATAAAATAATTAAAATGCAATCAATTCTAAGTCTAGTAGGTGAATCTAAAGCCATAAAATTGCTAATCTTAGACTTGCAATTTTGACCTATAAATTATAGTATTGGGTCAAAGGTCACAGTTTTATAGTTTTTGATAAAAATCATTGACATTTGACCTTTGCTATCTGACATACAATTTTTAATCCTTATCTTTTTTATTTTTTAGGGATCAAAAAATCATCCCCTCTTTTACATTCTATTTCCATCATTTGGGTCTTAAATATTTTTGACTAACCACATCCTATAACCAGATTTGGTCTCTATTAGTTTTTGCTATGTGATTGGAAAGATTAGCAAGAAAAACTAAAAATGAAAGAGGATAATTCAAAAAAAAAACATATCCCCTTTAACCTTTTCCCATCATTCACAAAACCACAAATCAATTTTTTTTTGAGAATTATGACTTTGTCTTGTGCATTACCGATTTTGGCTAGATATTAATGATTTTGTTTTTCTATAAAAAAATTATCATTTTTTAATTTTGTTCAATCTATAGATTATTCTTGGAATTATATAAGGTATATTTAGGATAAATATCTAATTCTTTTTTTGTTATTTTGATCAATAAAATTTTTGGGACATTTTGGTAAAAATCTAAGTGTTTGTCTTAAAATTTCAATAAATCATAATTAGTTTTTAATCTAACCTAATCACCTATAAATAGACATATTTAGGCATTTGGGTAACTTATATAGGCATATATTTTAATCCAAAACAAAAAATTAAAGTTTTTTACTTTAGTATAAAACCACTAATTTTGCATTTTTGATACTTGTAATTTTGCCTTAGTAATTGTGACTTTGTGCCAATATTCAAGGTTTTGTCATCTAACCATCATGGTTAATTGACCATCAAAAAATCACAACTCATAAAATTATGAAATTGCATTGGTAGTTGTGATATTGCATTCTAAAGTTACAATTTTGCACTTAGTTTGCCTTCAAAATTATCCTTTTTAAGTGCATTTTTAGAGTCATTTTTGGTGAATTTTGAGTCATTTTGGACCTCCAACAAGGCCAAAATTACCTTTGGCATCGAGGGCTCCACCCCTCAACCCCACCCTATACAATGATAGGGAGCGTACCAAGGGTGTTTCCCCTTATCCCCATTAGGGGCTGCCACCCCAGACCCCCACATCATGTCCTGCTCACCCAAAGGAGTTATAGAGCCAACTCATGATTTTTTTAGGGTGTTTTTATCAAATCCTATTAGATTAATACTCTATTTATTGTAGAGGTAAATATAGTGAATATTTTATCTTTCTAACATCATCTATTATAGGTCATATTTTGGTCTAACATCATTGTCTTATAGGTTTCCCTTCAATATTATCAATCGAAACTAATAATCCTTATCTTATAAGTTACCTTCTTACGAGTGTCACTTAAAATACTAACCATGTGCTTGTAGGCTACCTATGAAAGACTCCTTTTTGGGAACTTTAAAAATAATTTTTAAATCGTTTCAATCATCTTGATCATTTTATATTGTATATATCATTTTCATCATTTTTTTTTGTGTGTATATATATATATATATATATATCATATTCTTTATTTTTGTAAATATATCACATCTCAATCTTAATCAGTTAATTAATCCTTTTGTCTTGTTTTTTGTTACCCAAGGGCTATAATGGTATATTCTCTCCTCCTTACATCCTTGTGTAAATTATTAGAGGATTGAAAACCACCTATAAATCCTCATTATTTTCTTTTCCAAGGGGTTGATGACATAGATTTCTTCACCATGCACTAGATCAAACTTCATGTTACAAAAAAGTATAGATATCAAGAGAGCTATCATTCATCACCTAAGTGGAATTACCTATAAAGTGTTTCATGGAATGAGGGGTGGTTAAGATCCAATATGAAAGTGGTTATATAGTATCCTACATAGACTTGGGCCCCAATTTAACTTCACATATATCGGGGATGCACCTAACAACCTTGTGTAAACCTAGCATAGGACCTTTCAACCATAATAAGATTTTAATTTTTGGATTCAACTTTAATTGCTAAGAATTTGTTAAGTATATATGGGGTTGAGAGGGTTTGGTTGATTTTTTAATGGGTCACTAGCCTATAGTCTCACTCATAAAACTATTAGATGGTGCAAGCATTGGGTTACACACCCTTGAGTTTACTAATCATAGGTTTGTGTTATGATTACTTAGGTGTGTGTCATGTTAAACCCATGTTATTTATGAGCCAAGTAAGCCTTTCACCCAAACCTATACATGCCTACCTAGGTCTTTTGTACATATAACCTTGTGTATCCTTGCCTCCTCATTTTTTCATCTTATACATCCTTGTCATCATACCATTGTACATATTATAGTTTGTACATCATTATCTTAATATTATCTCCCATCACTACCTTATCTTCATCCCTTCTTATTCTAACTATATCTAATCATCATTAATCATATACCACCACTTCATATCCTAATCACCACTTTTCATTCACTTCTCATATTTAGTCCACTCTACTCATAATCCATCATTTGTCATGGCCTTTTCTTTGCCTAATCACCTCATCCCCTATCTAGTATAACATCATCCTATCTTATCCTAGTTGGCTCTTTAGGTCACATATGTGTCCAAACCATCCCTATCTCATTGCCCCTTATCATCATCATCATCATCATCATCATCATCATCAACATGTACTTGCCCTTATTTTAATCCCATTATACTTATCACCTTAATCACATAATCATATCCCATCCCATATTAGGAAAATTAGTCTAAGGTTTAAGCTAGTCCTCTTGTTACTCTTTTATATCATCCTATTATCTTAGTCCACTATCATCATTTGGTCAGATCTCATAAATAGTCGATATCCTACTAGCATCTTATCACCTTATTGGTTTTAATCTAGCATCCAATTTATCATCAATCTAGTCATCTCTAATCTAATCATCTTTCCTATTCATAACTAGAACCCATCCAAACATCATCTTTTTATTTTGAATCTAGGCACCCATCAAATCCCTAATGCTTTTACTAGCTTGAAAACTAGACATTGTTGATAGAACACTAACACTTATTATACTATCAGTCTAAAATTTTATCCTAGTCTTACATTATCTCCATCTCATCTTCATCAATGCCTATCCTACAAGCTCAATCATTCAGACCTACTTTTTTCAAGATACCATATCTAGTTTACCTCAATATCGACCCCCTTCATCATCAATCCCCATGGATTTGGACCTAGTTCTCGTAGACCAATACATCTTGGCTAATAAGGATGAAGTCCTTTTGTGCGCTCTATAAATAGGTGTTTTCCTACCTTCTGACCCTACTCTCATTCATTCCAACCCAACATTCTTCACCATCCACAATACCCTAGCTCATTAGGGTTGACCTCATAATTTAGTAATATGGTTTTCCTACTCAATAAATACATCTTGGATGATAAAAATTAATTATTCTTACAGCTATTGAAGATGGATATCTCCATTCCCGATGATTTTGACCATGTAAGCCTAAATTCACCTCCCAAGCAAGTCCCCCATCAACCCTCATTCCCATCCCATTCCATTCTACCATCCACTTATCTTTGTCATAGTCATGGCCTTCCTAGTTCACAAATTTCCTTATTTAATAAGTATCTTGATAAAAACCCACAACTAGTCTTCTTTCAAATTCATGAGTTGGGTGTCCAATTTCTTAAAGGCCTTGACCCCATTCAACTCACCTTACATCTATCTTGTACCCACCCATAGTCAAATCCTCTATCCAATAGTAATAACTAATCATCTAACATTTCTTATGCTAGAAAATGGAATCCAATCTTGGCCACCCCCTCTACTACTAGTCCATCCACCTAATCACATCAACAACCATCTAATCAAAAGACCAAAGCTTCCACATATAAAAATGAATTGGGTCCTTAAAATTCCCTTAATATACCCTTGAAATTCCTTTTCCAATAATTATTCACCACTAACATGATGGCTTATCCACCCATACAAAATCTTTATCCTACCAAGCCTAAACAATCTAGATATAAAGCTAATAAATATTATACATATCACTGGGCTTAGGGGCATACCATTAATCAATGTCATAATTTCTAAGACTATGTATAAGACCTCATTTAATGTGGTGAAATATCTCTCATGACTTTACAAATCCAAATTAAAGTGTCAAGAGTTGATATGATCAATATAGTCATCATATATAGGCTTAAATCATGGAAATGTTGACCTATAGGTCTCATTTTCATATGAGATGTAAGGAGTTATGCATCAAATGATGATGTTAATAAGGAAAATGAGATATGGAAACTTTATTAGACATTTTTAAAAAAAATTAGGTTAAATGGAGATCACATATGTCATTGGAAACCTATTATAAGACCACCCAACCAACAAGTCCAAGCAGACCCAAAATGAGCATACATATCCCTGTCTAGTCTAATAGGAGATACATGTTTATGATTTAAGGTTAAAAGTTTTTTAGAATGGATAAATCACATGAGATTGAATTTAAATTATTATTCAAGGCTCTCAAAATTTTACAAGCTCATGAAGGGAGGGCCTAGACTCAAAAACATAGTCAAGGAGGCTAAAAATGTCACCTACAGGTCAGTCTAGGCCTTAGTGGAGTAGAGATCGGTTAGAGTGATGTTTTATGGATGTATAATAAATTATTAGGTGATAAAATATGTTGATTAAATTAATATGATTCAATAAAAGAGGATTCAACTTGGTGGAGCTTGCAGTCATTCATCCCATTACCTATAGGCAATATGGGTCAAGAAGCATATGTTAAAATAAATGAAGGAGTCTTGGAAATAATGAATAGAAGTATGAGAAAATATGATTCATTTAAAACACACACATAAAATTCTAAAATATCTCACAAATGACTAATAGCAGTAAAGAGGACAAGAGGTCTGATTAGACCTAGTAGGCCTAAACCTGTACCCACAGGCCTATATATAAAAAATAAATAAAGTTATTTGTTTAAGGAAAATAGGTCATAAGTATAATAAAGGAATCCTATCTATTTATTGTTAGTCTCACATTTCTCTCAATTAAATGATTAAATTCTTGAAAACAATGATGAACCTAAGAGACTAATTAGACTTAGTATACCTAAATGAAAGAAATAGACATGTGTGTGTAAGGTTGAGAAAAGAGTGGTTGTTGAAGATGATATGTAAGTATAAAAGACATAATAAGATTTTATAAATATAATATAATAATATATGAGGTTTTTATCCCTTTCAACAAGGAGGAAAAGGGCTAACATAGTAGCTAAAGTCAAGAGCGCATGTATGCTCATAAACCCTAAGCATCAACTAATGATGGTGTAGTAGGATTTTGGAGAATAATGGCAAAGGGTAAAATTTTAATATGTCAATAGGGGTTATACATACCTCCCTAAGGATTTTATAACCAAAACTAAGCATTAATGACCCTTTTCATTCATGTTCTTTTCTTTTGACCTCATAAATGAAGACTTTATAGCCCAAGAGACACCTTCTCAAGCTCATAAAAGTACAAAAAATATGAATGGGAACCCAATATAATTTTGGATGTTAGGGGGAATTTTATACTTGTGATTTTTGTAATTTTTCCATTGGTTAAGGATTTGAGTTTTATGAATCAATGGAAACAATTAGATTCCTAATTTCCTAAAATTAGTTGTATGGATCTTTAAACCACTTGTAAATAATTATTGACTCTCAAGCTACCCTTACCATGAAATTTGTTTGTACTTACACCTATATAGATGCATTAAATGTTGTATTTTTATGAGTTTTTGGGTTCAAAATAGGGTATTTGACATCATAGATACATGAAAACCATTGGTTAAGATTTATTGAGGTGTATTATACCTCCTCAATTCTAAAATTATATATATTTCACCCTAGAAGTGTTCCTACAAGTCTGATTATTGAAGGTAGTGTGAATAAGGCTTGTGAAATATAAGGTTTTTTGGCCAGTCAATGGTTCTCCTATCTACACAAGGTTTAATAATCCGAAATTTGACATGGATAATCATAATTGGATAGGAAAAGTGAATAAAACACTTATTTGAGGTTTCACATGTGTGGGAAGTCATTTGATCTAAAACTCAATTTCTAGGCCTAAAGGCCTAATTAATGCTTAATGGGAGAGATAAAAAGGTTAATAATTTTACTTTCACTAATAGATCATAATTAATTTTTTTATAAAGCTATAAGGTCATACTGGGTACTTAAAACTATGCCTAGTTTCCAAAGATAATTTGTACATTCTTCTACACAAGGATCTTTGTGTGTTTTCAGGGCTACAAGAAATTGAAGATAAATACAAGCTTTGTGTACAAAATGATGTCTTTGGGAGTGATTCACGATCCAAAGGAGTTTATTAAATTCTGATAATATATGGAAATGCCTTTCATAGAGATATGTTTTTGATTAATCAAGGCAGCAAACCAGGGGCCGAATGTTATACAGTCAAAAAAGATAGGAATGCTGGCAAACAAAAGATGCCAACACCGAACCAACAGCACAACTTAGATGCCTTTCATAGATATATGTTTCATTCATATTGAAAAGATGAATATTTGAGACATTTTGGCAAGAATGGGTTTCAAGACAGTTCAGAGGTGTAATAATCATTGAAATGTTAGTATTAGGAGTTTATAAAAGTGATGAAAGGTGTAAATAACAATGGTAGAGGGTATTTCAATATGACTTGATGATCAAGTATGACACTTGTCACTTTCCAAGCCAAGAAGAGGGTAGTTTTGAGAAGAAGACAAAGGTGTCAAGCAAATATTGAAACTCTTACACCATTTGGAAGAATAAGAATATTCAAGGAAGCAACACATGTCTTTAGATAAAATTTTAAACTATTCTTTAACCTCTTCTTGATTTTAGATCTCACTTGACACATTTCATGACTCACTTCTACATCCTCCTCTCTCTTCACTTCTAATTTCTCTATAAATTCAGCCTGGATTGGCTTTGTATTCATCCTCCACCTAGGCATGGTGAATCCATAACCATTTTTATTTCTTTTATAATTGAGAAACTACTAGTTTTACCTCCTTGTATATATATATATATATATATATATATATATATATATATATATGTATATGTATATACTTAGTGTGTGATCATGAATAGTTGATCTTGTTAAGTGAATTGACTAGTCTTCCTTGGCATGTTGTCTTTTTTAACACCTATATGTAGTTTAAAATCTTCTTTTATAGGTCATGTGAAGTGTTCAAGTGAAGTGTGAGGGTTGAGGGATTTTATCTACTCCGTAGTGTCATTATATGACCTCTTTATTAGTCTTTCTATCCCAAACATCTATCAAAAATTCCACATTGAAGTGCTTATGTGAGAGATTCAAATTATGAGTAGTATATGTTAAGGTTAGTCTCTTGGTATACATGTGAAAATGTAGCTAGTTGGTAGTGATCAACTTATTTGGTGTATCACCCCCTTAGTTAGTTTTCTTTCATGCTATCCTTATCCATTTTCCTTGAAATTTATTAGTGTATAAGATCATAATTGATACATCAATGGGAGTTAGCTCTATAACCTAGAGGTTTGATCCACCTAAAGGTCACCCATAGTCTAGGATCAATCCCATTGCATAGCTCAAGTTGATAGTTCGTGAATCACCCTCTCAAGGGTGTAAATTTTATTTATAATAGTTCCTTATGTTAATGGATATTTATTTGTTGTTACTTTTATTTTTTATCACATTTGAATGATTTGAACTTATTTTATGAATAAGAAATTTGAAGTGTTGTCTAAATTTAAATAATTTAAATATTTTGTTAAAAAATATTATAGATTAAAAATTAAGAGATTAATAATTGATAATGGCATTGAATACATTAATAAATAATTTCCTCCATTTTACATTTCATGTGGTATTCAAATAGTGTTAACAAATCCCCATTATCCATAGAAAAGTGGAATTGTTGGGAGGAAAAACAAGACTCTCCTATAAATGGCTAGAATTATGTTACATTCAACAAGTTTTCCTAAGTTTATTTTACATTGATCCATGAACATTATTGTATATATTCTTAATATAGTTCCTTCTAAATCTTTGCATATTTATACTCCTCTAAAAAAGTTTTATGATAAAATATGAAGTGTTACCCACCTTAGGATATTTGGAAGGCTTGCTTCTAATTTTATTCTTAAACTCAAAAGACAAAAACTTGATGCTACCTCCTACTCTTGCATTTTCACAGGTTACCAAAGCATAATTAAATGATTAATAGTTTATTATCCATCTAAATTATAAATCATTGAAAATAGGAACATTCAAATTCTTGAAACATCTTTTTTTTAGCCTTAATTATAACGCTCTCAAATTTCCTCTTCCAAAGAACTAGACACTTATAATCCTCCTTATGAATATAAAATGCCTTAGAGGAATATGATCTAAATATTGATAACGTTGAGTTTTAGGGGGATCCTTATTCATTTTGTATTCAATATAAAATACCTAAATGGGATGAATCCTTAATTAATTCTTCTAATCTTAGAAATATTAATAAAATGACTAGAAGTCAACATACATATCATGATTTAATGACTCTTTATGAATTTGAACCCCCATTTTTTAAAATCCATTTAAAATGATATATGGAAATATGTTATATGATTTGAATATAGAGACTTAATTAAAAATCACACTTTGGAATTTGTCCCTTCTCCTTCTAAAATGGATATTGTTGGTTATATATGGATTTATAAAATTAAATATAATTAAATTGGGAAAATTGATCAAAATAAAAATAGGTTAGTTTTTCAAGGATTTACTCAAAAACTTACAATTGATTATGTTGAAAATTTTGCTTGTGGTAACTCAAAATGGTTGGAAAATGCATATAATGGATGTTAAAAATATTTTCTTGAATGGTGACCTAGAAGAAGAAATTTATATGACTCAACCTAAAGGTTTTTAAGAATCTAAAACAGAACACTATGTCTGAAAGTTTATAAATCTTTGCATGGTTTAAAACAAGCTCTTGAAGATTGGTACTATAAAATCACAAGTTTATTTAAATAACAAGGTTTTCCTAATCGTTATTCTAATAATTATCTATTTTTGAAAATTTAAAATAGTCATATTATCTTAATTGTGATATATGTAGATGATATTCTCATTATTGGTAGTCAAACTAGTTTGCTTCTTAAATATATATCTAAACTAAATCAATATTTTGAGATGACTGATCTAGGCATGCTTCATTATTTTATAAGAATGGTTATATTTTAGGATAAAATTTATATTTTAGTAGCTCAATCTCAGTATGCACATAAACTTCTTTTTAAATTTAATATAATTGATTTTAAGCCTATTTATACACCTATTTAAGTTAGTGTTAAGATTGATCTAAAAATTACATGTGATAAATCCAATCCTAATTTATACAAGAAATTAGTTGGAAGTTTGATTTATCTAAATATTACTAGTCCAAATATTTCATATGTTATATATGGTGCTTCCATATTTATGCACGATCTATATATTTATCTATTGGATATTTTTGGCCAACATACCAATCTTTAAAGAGCTGAGTAGCTTTCCTATGGAAAGGAGAACCAAATGAGTTAAGGAGGAGATGTTGTTGTAAATCTTTTGAAACACTTTAAGCAAGATTAAAGTGTGATCTAATTGATCTTCAAGGAATAGGTCCTAAATTTCAAAGTGAAGGGTCCAAACAAGTCTCATGGTGTCTAAGAATTTAGGAGCATGAACTAGGTTCCATAAGCCTTAGAAAATAATTAGTACCTTTAAATATTGATCAAAATATTAATTTGGCAAATTTTGAGGACCAGACCTTCACTAAGACATCTTCTAGAAGTGAATGGACCAAATCACTTATTAATATTATAAATTCACCTTAGAAAGCCATAAAATCTAAAATATTATAGCACCATGTAGTTCTTCATGCCAAGAACATGCTCTTCAAGTTTCATGTCCGTGCGAGATTTCTAGCTCAAGTTATGGATCTTTCAAAGATGGACCTATAGGGTAGGACATTCACATAAGTATCAAATTCAAGCCTCAAAAAATAGCCATTCATGTTCAAATGATCAATGATAGGCACATAGACATCATGAAAAATCACACAAGTCAGCTCACTTGAACACCTTGTAAACACACTTAGCTCTAAGAACTAGTGGATGAAGTGGGCATAATCCTTTTAGTATCAAGAACATCTCCTACAAATTGGTAACTCCATGACCTTGTTACTTTTATATCTAAGCCTTCAAAGTTGGTCAAAAAATGGGAGACATTCATGTAAGTATCAACTTTAATCTATGGAAAAAAACCTTTAGGGTATTAAATTTGATGGTCTCGTAGATGTCAATGACAGTCTTGTGAACATAAAATGATGGTTGCATAGATGTAAAATTTATACCATGGTAAACAGCCATTTTTTTCAAATGCAAGTAAATCCAATAGTCCATGTTACATTATACATCTTGATCCAATGGTGTGAGATGAGTTAAAAGGTCAAGTAAATTGAGAGGCCACCATGTGGCATATGCATGTAAAACAAGCATACTGATAGTGGATCTTGAGTGCAAACACGGGACTACCAAGTGGTACCAACTCAGAAAGAGTTGAAAAGTCAATGACAAACCTAAGGGCTTACATTAACACATACCATGGAGATCAGATAGTGTGAGTAAATATCAATGAGTTAATGATCTGAGTCATAGTTGATATCCAATTAAACAAAGGTGAGCCAAAATTTTTTGATGGAAGTTGACAAAGCCATTTTTGACCAAGGAAAATAAGGTCTTGTAGGCTCATCCTACTGCCATTGAAGCTTGATCAAATTCCATGATAAAGATGTAGTCATGTATTCAAGTATCAATAACATAAAAGGATTCCATTAAATCTTAATATGGACCTCTGGTTTGACATTTTTAGCTTATAGGGTTCATTCTGTGAATATGTTCATGATTATTAAAGAAGGGTCCATGCATATTTAAATTCTCAATTCCAGAAAAGACATAATAGATCTATTTGGACCTATTTGGATGCATTAAATGGGCTATGTAGTCTATAGGTCTGCACCAATATGACAACTATAAGAAAACCAATAATCTTAGACTATTTTTTCCTATAGAATGGACTTATGATCTAGATATGGACATAGAGAAAATATATGATTAATGCAAAGGATCTCATCTATAGATGTGGCTCCATCATTGAAAAATTAGGTACTAACCACCATTCATGTCGTGAAACTATTCGTATTAAGATTCAAGGATATGATCCTCATGAGCAAGTCAAGTGGGCTTAGGGTCCCAAGGTGGTGAACTTGTGGTTGAAAAAGTATTTAAGAGCATTGACTCTGCTCAAGCAAACTTTGTCATCATATAGAAAAATCTCTTGTCCTCTAGTGAATCTTTCATCCAATGAGAGGAACTCACAGATTATTAGGATAAAAGGAGGTTAGTTTGTTGATAAGGATGAATCTTTGTTGAAGGAAGGAATGCATGCAAAAAGGAACCAATGAATTGTCACCATATTCCTTGATGATTAGGATCCTTTCTCCACTCTTCTCCATGTTGTTCCAATCTCTCTCTCTCTCCATTTCTACTATATATAGAGGCTTTTGAGCCTAAAAAATATCCCTCGATTCCCTCTTTTGGGCATGACTAGAATCTACCAAGTTTGATCTTGTAACCTCTTGAGATGAATACAAGACTATTTTCAGCTTTCATTATTTTGATATAGTGTGTACATCTTAGTTTGATTTGCATATGTAGTAGAAATCTCTCCCTTATCAAGTCTTGATCTCACCTAGTTACTAGTTGATCTTGTTATGTAGGTCATATTTAGTGTTTAAATATCTTTTGATTGAGACATGCATATAGATACATTAACTAGTTAGTGGCATATATTAGACCTCTCCATCACTTCCCTTATCATTTGATCATTTGGTGAACATTTTCATGAAGTATTGATGCATGATAGATACTTGGAGTCTTGGATTTAGTATTTTACTTGTCTCATTAGTGTTTAATAAGATCTCAAATGGAGTGGATCAGCCATATTTTACGTACATCACTATTGTTATCTTAGGTTTCCATTTCAAGTTCTCTCTCTCCCTTTTCCCTAGTCATTAGTAGGTTTTAGTAGTGGAAGTGAGATAAAATGATGAATCTAAGGATCCAAGCTCATTAAAAATCCTAGAGGTCTAACCCCATCATAATATACCCATAACATAAGGTTAGTTTCATGTTGAGCTAGATTTGGGTAGAGGACCTGAACAATCCCTTGCCTAGCTAGGGTGTAATCTAGACCTCCAACAATATTATTGTAAATTTATAAAAATAATAACTAATTATATCAAAGGAAGAGTTAGTTTTGGTTTATATTATTCTTTTATTGATAATGTCAATTTATATGGTTATTGTGATGCTGACCATGTTAGTAATGTTATAGATTTCAAATCTACTTATAGTTATGTGTTTAAATTTGTTACAAGTGTTATTACTTACAACAATAAAAATCAACCTATAATTTTTATCTCTTCTACATAATCAAAGTATATAATTGATATGGAAGTTACTAAATAATCAATTTGGTTGTGAATGTTGTTATAATAAATCCATATAGGTGTCTCTCACATTACAACTCTTATTTGTGATAGTCAAAGTTGTATAAATCTAGTGAAAGTTTTAGTTGAACATCAAATAACAAAGTACATTGAAATTTTTGTGTGTATTATCCAATAAAAAGTCCTCAATGGTGATATTGATCTACATTATTTTCCTATTGATGATCAAGTGGTAGATATATTCATAAAACCACTATGTACTATAAAGTTTTAGAAGTTCATAACAATGTTGGGACTCTAATAATTTATATTGAGAGTGAGTGTGCATGGCAATGTCACCTCCTAATGGCCATGTGTTCATTTTCCTCTCTATAATTCTCTATTGTAAAAGCATTTTAGAAAGCCATTGTATGTGATTTTTGTTTAAACTTCACCCTATATTATATAAATTGTACCTATTAATAAAACATTTTTTAATTAAGGTCTTTATGTTATAAAAGGTTTTAAATTATTGTAAACATATCCATGAAAATTTTTGGGATGTAGTCCCACTATCATGTTATCTTAAATCACCCTATTTTGTTTATGGATTGTAATTCCTTTTGTATAAAAATGTGACTATGGCATGTATTCCCAGTAAACATTAAAGGGGGTGTTGGAACACTAATATGTGGGCTAATTTAGTGGCCCACATCATTCCATAGTGTAAATAATAAGTTACCATGTTGTTACCATGTCAGGAGAAATTTTGGTGTGGTCAATAGGTCAAGTTTTCAAATGTTGTCTTAATGTATTAAATTATTTTAGTAAGGTTTATAAAAGTATTTTTTTGTACATATCATTAATAAGGTGGCATAAACCTAAGAACATTGAATGTAGAGCCTTTGAAGGTAATTGCCTGGTGAGTAGTTAGAATGGTAATTTTTCTTGTATATGAAATGATTTTTTGATTTGATTGAGGAGTAATTCTCATAGGGAGTTATAAGGAAGTTTTTTTTAATATAGATTCAAGACAAAGATATGGAGGTTTTGGAATGGAGTGAACAAAATGTAAACAAACTTGTACTTTGTCCATGATGACAATGTTTTGTAAATAAGAAAGGATCAAATAAAAGATAGGATGTCTTGAATATGTCTTTTCCTATGTATATTTATTATTTTATTAATGTAATTTAATTTATTTAAATATCTTAAAGTCTTTGATTCAGTGTTCTATGATGAGATTTGAAGGGTAAAATGTTTTAGGACTATGACAAGGTTCTGTATTGAACTTGAGAGATTTGTAAACATCAGACCCTATCAAGAACATTAATATGAATTATAATGTGATAAAAAAATTTATATATGTTATAATAGATTCAATTAAATAAATTTCAAAAACCTTAGGCATTTGAGCAAGTTGTTATGAAAGATAGTTATGTGTATACCCTATGTTCAAGACTCAATTAAGTTACTTTAATTGAATGGTTGATCAAGGCATGAGATGGAGTCTATGGTGGTATAAATACAATGTAAAAGTAACCTAAAAGGGAATAAAACCTTGGAATAATATTTAATAACCATATATTATGCATAATAATCTTATAACCCTACATTGATTCAGTTACAAATAAACTATTTATGTATTCTATGTGGTAAGATAGAGTCAATGAATCTTGATTTGTATGATTTAACATTTGATGGAATAGAGTCCATATGGAATGAAGATTGAATATATTGACCATGTTATAAAATATAATCTTTTATAAGTGTCTCAAGAACCCTAGTGAATGAATAATTAATCAAACCTTGAGTATTACTGTTAGAGCCAAGTTTGAGTTGACAGAATATTGTCAAAGGCAAGTTTAGAGTGTGTTTTGAGGTTATTAAAAATAAATAAATCTTGGAAAATTTTGAGTAAGGTAGATTAGAAATTTTTATGGTATTTTTTATTGATACTAAACCCTAAATAATTCTATGTTTATTCAAAACCTTGTTAACACTCACACACAGGTAGATAATGACAAAGAAAATTGTAGAATAAATGAGTGGTATGTGCATGGAAGGTAGTCAAGCAGAGTTTGAGGCTTGGGTAGATGAATTTAGGTAAAAAATACCTTTTTATGGTATTTATAAGTATTAAAAAAAAATTATAAATAAATAAAACTATTTTTATCCCTCTCAAGCTAACTTAGACATAAGAAACCCTAGCTTTAGGTCAAAACACAAAATTTGTAATATCTTATGAAGTAATTAGTGAAACTTGTTTAAATTTAGTAGTTATATATATATATATATATATATATATATATATATATATATATATATATATTAAAGTGTATAATAATATTTTTAATAATTTTTAATAGTGTAGAGTCTGTATGTATGGTGATAAAGGACTAATTTGCAAACAAGGGTGAACTAGGCCTAATAGGGCTAATGGAAGAGGACAAGAGGCTAGAAAAGACCCTTAAGAGGAGATTTAGTGCATGAAAGTTTGTGGAGTGATAAATTATGATATAGGGTACTGTAAAATGTAATTAATTTCTCAATATATGAAGGTACCATTTTGTACAAGCAGAATAATAGAGAAAAAGGCTACTAGGTTTGAAAGGAGATTGAGAGCTTGGTAAGCCAAGAAGAGGATTGAGGTTTTAAATCCATATAGGATGATGATTATCTATAGGGGACTTGGTTCAAGAATAAATATGATTTATCCAAAGTAACTCAAGGACCAATGAAGACTAGTAGGTGTGAGTTGAATAAAGGTGATTAGAAAGAGATATATGAGTAGAATGAGGAGGATAGGTGAAGGTAAAGAGATAAATAGACTAGGTTAAAGATAAAATAAATTAATGATATAATACAAAAAATGATTTTGACAAATAAGAATAGATCAAATGAATATTTTGAATACATGAGTGTAAAATGCAGGTGTCATAGCCATGTTAGCAGAGTAAGAAACAAGTTCTCTACATCATTTGGTATCAGATCAGGAATTTATTTGGTTAGAAAATAAAGGATATAAGAAATAAAAAAAGTTACATGTTTATTTAAGTTTTTCACTTTGAGTTTTGTTATGTTTATGCAATAATGTTGAGGTTTAAATGGAAAGTGAAGTATGGTAGGCAGCCCTAAGTTAGTGAAGGCTTAAATGTGTGAGAGAGTTGTTGTAAAGCTCAAGAGAGTGAGATAATTATTGATTTTGAGGAGATATAAGAATTCCTAGTGAAATTACAAGAGATAAGAAGATATACCTAGTGAGATGTCATGAGAGATTAAGAAAGAGACCAAGTGAATGGTCATGATACAGTAATTAAGAGATGACTTATTAGATAAAATAGGTCTAGATGAGACCAAGGATTTGATATAAACCTTAGAGGATATTAATAAAGAGAGATAAAATATAAAATAAGGCATGATATAGAAGATATACCACAAGGAGAAGATGGTGCAGGATTACACCAAGAAGAGAGAGATGGAGAAATAGATAACAAAAGTGAGGCAACAATTAGATCAGATGATGATAATGCTAGAGTAGATAAGAGAGAGTGAGAATTGAAATTCTATATGGGTCATGAGAAAGAAGATTTTTAGGGGGCCAATCAAGCAACAAATGAAGAAAAGAAGGATGCAAGTTATGAGAAAATAAAGAGAACAAAAGAAGTTAATTCACAAGCAACTGAAAAGTGGGATCAAGAGGCTTTGGATAAGAGTGAATCCAAGTGAGTAAGTAGATGATCAACACCTTTAGATAGATGAGTAAGGTTTGAGATAAGAACATGATGAAAGTTGTATCTAACTAGGTGTTGAGAATGACAAAGAAGTGGATCAAATAGAGAGTCTCATTGAAGGATTAGAAAAAGAGGTATAATCCCATGAAGGATGTATGGAAAATAATAATAAGTTTCTATATGAAAGTTTTGATTAGTTAGAGAGGGATATATAATCCTTGGAGAATGATTCTCATGGTGAGAAGGTGTAAAATGAAGAGGAAAAGGCAGTTGTAGCAGTTGAGCATCACGTGAGTAAAGATAAAGAGCATGGAGAAGAAAATAATGGCAATAGTATAATAGAATATTAAAGAATGTATGCATGAAATTGTAATTTATCTTTTTGAAAACATGGTAATTAGATCATGGGAAGATGCAATTATATGTGAAATATTGTTTGGTGGCATGATTAGCCCATATGGTTAAGGTAAGGAAGAAAGAGTGAGTACACAACAAGTACAAGTTGGTGAAAGAAAATAGTATAAGCAAGGAATGAGAATGGTCTTTGAAAGAGTGAAACATGAGCAAAAATAAAATCATTTGAAGCATGGAGGAGAAATAATGGATGAGGATGATCCTAGAGAGATTAATTATAAAATAAGGAAGAAGCATGTAGCAATCTATTGGAGCTAACATCTTCTTTCCCCAAGAGTATGATGCAAGGGCATGAAGAAATTTGTATAAATTTGAACATGAATAAGTTTCTTAGGTTTTAGTGTACTTTTTAAGTCAATGGAATCCTTAGTATAGTATAAAAATGTCCTAAATGGCCCTTTGGCATTTTCCCACCAAAATGGACATTTGAAAATTTGAAATGTTATTAGCATGTTAGGAGCAATTTTTGTGTGTGGTAAATATTTCAAGTTGAAAAATGTTGTCTTAATGTATTAAATTAGTTTAATAATGTTTAAAATAGTTTTATTCTATATATATCATTAATAAGGCGGCATAAACCCAAGAACATTGAATGTAGAGCCTTTGAAGCCAATTGTCAAGTCACTAGTTAGTTAGAAAGGTATTTTTTATTGTATATGAAATTATTTTTGGATTTTATTGAGGGATTAAGTCTTATAGGGAGTTATAATGAATTTATTTTTTATTTTGGAGTCAATACAAAGTTACAAGGGTTTTGGAATAGAGTGAACAAAATGTAAACAAACCTATACTCTATCCATAATGATATTGCTCTATAATTAAGAAAGCATCAAATAAAAGATATGATGTTTTAAATGTCTTTGAATTGTATATTTATTGTTTTATGAATTAAATTAAATGTATTTTAATATCTTAAAGTCTTTGATTCAGGTTCTATGATGAGATTTGAAGGGTGGAATGTTGTAGGATTGTGACAAGGTTCTGTATTAAACTTGAGAGATTTATAAACATAAGACCCTACCAAGAGTGTTAATATTCATTGTAATGTGATAAAAAAATTTGGAGATGTTGTAATATATTCAATTAAATAAGGTACAAAAACCTCAATCATTTTAACAAGTTTTTATGTAAAATAGTTTTGTGTCTACAAAGTGTTTAAGACTTAATTAAGTTCCTTTAATTGAATGGTTGATCAAGGCATGAGATGGAGTCTACGGTGGTATAAATACAAAATAAAATTCACTAAGAAGGAAATAAAACCTTGTATTAATGTTTAATAATCTTTTGTTAATCACAATACTCTCACAACCCTACATTGATTTAGTTACAAATAGACTATGTATGTATTTTATATGGTAAGACAAATTCAATGAATCTCGATTTGTATGATTAAATGTTTTATGAAATGTAGTCCTTGTGGTATTAAGGTTGAATATATTGACCATGTTATGAATTATAATCTTGTGTAAGTGTTTTATGAACCCTGGTGAATGAATAAGCAATCAAACCCTGAGTATGATTGTTACAACCAAGTCTGAGTTGACAAAATATTGTCAAAGGCAAGTTTAGAGTGTGTTTTGAGGTTATTAAAAAGAATTGAAGCTTAAAAATGGAAAAAAAACTATGGTATTTTGGACTGATCTTAAACCCTAATTATATGTTTATTTAAAACCCTATTTAACCCTCACACATAGGTAGATAATGAAAAAGAGAAATGTAGAATTAATGAGTGGTACATGCATGGAAGGTATTTAAGAAAAGTTTGAGTCTTGGGAAGTTGCCTTTATGTCAAAATACATTTTTATGGTATTTATAATGATGAAAAACAAATAAAACCATTTTAAGCCCTCTTGGGCTAACTCAAACACAAAAAAACCCTAGCTTTAGGGTAAAACACAAAAGTTGCAATATCTTATGAAGTAACTAGTGAAACTTGTTGAAATTTGATAGTTTGATATGTCTTAGAGTGTAGAAGAAAATATTGAATGAATTTAAATATTAAAAACTCTATATGTATAGTGATAAAAGATTGATTTGCAAATAGGGGAGAACTAGGCCTAATAGGGCTAATGGAAGAGGACAGTAGGCTAGAAAATACCTTTAAGAGGAGATTTAGTGCATGAAAATTTGTGGAGAGATAAAGTATGATATATGGTACTATAAAATTTAATTATTTTCTCAAGATGTGAAAGTACCAATCCATACAAGAAGAAAAAAGGCTACTAGGTTTGAAAGGAGATTGTGGGCTTGGTAAGCCAAGAAGAGGATTGAGGTTTTAAAAGGGTGTGAGTTAGGTTGAGACAAGTTTTTTAATATAATTGAAGCCATATAGGATGATGATTATCTGTAGGGGACCTATTTCAATCATAAAGATGATTTGGTCAAAGGAGCTCAAGGACTAGTGAAGACTAGTAGGTGTGAGTTGAATAAAGGAGATTGAGAAGGTGATTAGAAAGAGATATATGAGTAGAATGATGTGGATAGGTGAAGGGAAGGAATTCAATAAAATAGGTCAAAGATCAAAAAAATTAATGATATCAAACAAGGAAAGGAAGTTGACAGATAAGAATAGAGTGAATAAGGAGTTTGAATGCATGAGTATAGAATGTAAGTGTTATAGCCATGTTAGCATAGTATGAAACAAGTTATGTACATACAATGCCATAAGGGATATTTAGTTAGAAATTTTTTCTAGATTTACCTTTTCTAAAACATAAGATTAGATTCTTATTTTCTTCCCTTAGGATTCAAACATCAATAATAGAGCAAACACCCCCAAAATAATGAACTATTAACTCAAATATCCAACATCTCATTACATATAGACTTGGATATTGGACCTGGTATAAAATGACACAAATCCATTGATTGGTTAAATGAAAGGTATAGTGACAACATATAATTTTTGGTTCCATTTATAGTGACTCTTAATTGGTAATTAATAAGTTTTAGTGAGATCCTATATTAGAGTTATATAGGGAAAATTCAAAAACATTTATATACCCTAAAAACACAAAAATAATCAAGGACTCCTTAGATTTATGAACTACCTAAGAGATTCTCAAGGATGGTTTATCTTTAAACACTCCCAAATAAAACTAGAAAAAGAGAGCATTCCATTCTTGTTGGAAAGATCAAGAAGTGAAAGAAAGACAATTGAAATCTAAATACAATTTTTTTTCTAATTCCTCTCCTGAAAAAGGTTCATCCTCATAAACAGATCCTACAAGAAGAATTATATTCAATTCATCTTCTCCCATAAGAAGAATTGATCCTAAGAATCCCCTTTATAGAACAATTAAATTTGATCCAAAATCTATACAATAAGAATATTTAATAACCAATAAATGTTCTCCTCTTAAACTATTAGACCATAGGTTGAGAACCTAAGAACAAAATTTGAATTAGATTGATAGAAAAAGTTGGGTAAATAATATGGGAGAGGATCATGCACATGTAGAATACCCTAATAGGAAACATCAATAGGACATAACTTTTTCCTATCCAATCAACTTGGGTCTTGATGATATAACCTCCATGAAAAATATTTTGCCATCTATTTTACCTAATTTTAAAGCTAAATCCTTAGAGGATCTAGATCAGTTCCTCTTTGAATTTCAAGTTCTCTGTCAAACATATGACTGTCACTAAAAATCAAAAGTTAAATTTATTCCCATATACAGTTAAGGATGTAACCATGAGATGGTTCATGGGCCTTAAGGGTAATTCTATAAGTACATGGGAAGAAATGGAAACTATATTTCTTGATAAATATCAGGATTATTATAAAGTTAGAGAATGAAAAGAAGATTTTTTAAAGATAAAACAAAATTAAGATGAAACCTTAAAAGATTACCTTAATAGGTTTATATTTTCCCATAAATTGAGTGGTTACCAACACATATAGGAGGTTCTCAAGATAGTCTTTATTAAAGGCCCAGATGATGATACATGTGATGCTTTGAACCTAATTGTAAAGGATGACATTGACAAGTTAACCTTCATCAAATTTCAACATTATGTACCAACTATTCTAGGATAAGACCTAGCATAAAGAAATCATAGTTAGGAAAATCACCTAAAGTTGGCCAATTAATGAAATAATTTGATAATTTAAAAATAGATATTCTACTATAATTAACAACCACATTATATGGTCTCAAATCAAAGGCCAATGCCACCAAAACTAAATAATTGTCAATATATTATCCTAGATGTAGGCTTAAACATGTAGTAAAAGATTATCCTTTAGATAAAATAGAGGTATATGGTATTTGTGACCTAGACCATGACACTAAGACCTACAATCATATTCTTACCATGAGAAACAAGGTAAAACAAATATTACATGTAGTTGAGGAAGTGAACTTTATCCAAAGACAAGGACACCAGTACTCCCAACCTTAAAATCAATTTGGTCCAAAATTTTACCATAATCCATGGATGATATCATATGCTTGACAAGTTGCACCATAAATGTGGGGACCACCACCACAACCACAACCATGGGGTATTTAGGAATGGATGCCATAAATGTGGGGGATGCCTCAAAGTATTTCACAACCCTAGGTATAATATCAAAAACAAAAACCACATTGGATACAATAGTCACCACCTCAATGGCCAAATCAACAATGGTCTCATAATAAAATGTAAATAAGTATTATTCAAAAATAAGCTTTGATGACTTCATAACTGTATCCACTACCAATTGAACAATCGGTCAGCTAACCACAATTGCCTACCCAACTAGTGGCAAATCTTAATAATAGGTAAAATATTTCTATTTATAGAGCTAACCAAAGTAGTGTTACAAGTGGTTCAACTGAGTGTAATATTGTTTATCTTATATTAGTAAAGGTAGTGGGAGAATCACCCATTATCATAACTAAAATCCGCAATGATGGAAACACTCTTGAGTCACTTTTAATCCAAGAACCAAATAAAGACAAGGTAGAAGCAACCACAACTCCAATCATACCAACCACAATTCAAGATCCCCCTATTATTCTATTTTATGAGAGAATTAAGAAAAAAAACATAGGGAGGGTTTTGAATTGATGCAAGGATTAAGAGAGATGAATATATAAATTCCATTGTTAAGATCTATTAAGAATATTCTTGAATTGAATCAAATAATTAAAGGATTATGCATTAAATCACCAAGTATAAAAAAATAATATCCAAAAATCATTTAGGTAACTAGCAAAATTTTTGATTTACTAGCAAGAAACATACTTGTTCCCAAATATGGAGACCCTAGAAGTCCTGTTATGACTTTGACAATTGAGAACAAGTCCATACCAAATATGCTTGTAGATTTGGGTACTTCCATCAACACAATGATTATCAAAATAGTAAAATCTTTATCCCTCATAGGGCTTCAACCTACCAATACAATTTTTAAAATTTTAGATCAATCCACTGCTACACCTAAAGGAACCATAGAAAACACTCCAATCACCATAGAATCCTAGGAATACCCTGTAGATTTTATAATCCTTCAAACTAAACCTAAGAAGGTAAGGTATAAAATTATTCTTGGAAGACCTTGGTTAGCTAAATTTATAGCATTAATTAATTGTAGATATGGTAATATGACAATTTATAATAGAATACATGCCAAAAAAATCTCTCTTTATCCACCTGATAGACCTTGAATGGATCTTTCTGAATAGATATGGTGGATCAACCTAAATAAAATCATAATAGTGTGTCTTCCTTAGCCATGGTTATTATAAAATAACATGTATAATAATTTTAGGAATAGATAATATAATATTTGGGCTAAGATAGCCTAGCTTTGAAGTTAGATAGCCTGACTCCAAATTCTGAAAGCCTAGATTCGAATACTGATAGCCTAGCTCTGAAGATTAATAACTTATCTTCAAAGACTAAAATATTAGATCCAAAGACTAGTAGATTAGTTATGAATATGAAAAATCATGAATGAAAATAATTTAAATTTAATAATGAGAACCAAGATAATGTCATAAATCCCCCAAACATGTTATCTAGTCTACAAGATATCCAATATGCCATAGTTGATTGGGCTTAACAGGGTAAAAATTCATTTTTAAATGTTTTTAATTGTCCATTGACAAATTTGATCTCTAAAAGTGAAATTTTTTACAAGGATATGACTAAATTTCACATAATACTACCACATCCATGTTCATTTAATGTTTTGATGAGTGAATACAAGCAGGCAAATTTTATCATTCTAGGTACTAAACAAATTGTAATTCATCCTAGTAAAAAGTTGAATATCAATAATTGGTTAACTGACCAACAAGAAATTCAAGTGTTTAATATATTGGTACAACACACAAAATCCTTCACTTAGGATTATAGTTATATGAAAAGAATAAATCCTAGTTTTTGTACCCATCACATTTACACCAAAGTTTCTAGACTAGTTAGACAACCATAATAGAGAATTAACCTAGTCTTGAAAGAAATTATAAAGACAGAGATAGAAAAACTATTATAAGTTGGTTTAATTTACCCCATATCTTATTTTCAATGGGTTTTACCTCTAGTAATTATAATTAAAAATAATATAAAATGGATAGTCTATGTAGATTATAGAGAACTGAATAAAGCCACTATGAGATATTGCTTTGCTTTGCCTTTTATTGATCAAGTTTTGGATAACTTGGTTGGAAAGTAGTAATTTTATTTTTTATATGGGTTTAGTGAATACAATAAAATAATAATAGCCCCTAAAGATCAAGATAAAACTACATTTACATACCCCTAGGGAACATTTACTTATGCAGTCCTTCCTTTTGGATTGTATACTACACCTTCTACCTTTTAGAGAGTAGTGTTCGCCATATTTTTTGATATTATAAATGATTGTGTGGATGTATACATGGATTATTTTATATGCATCTAAATTCACTCACTTCATTAATTTTCACTAATATTCCTATTAGTCAACATTAATTATGCGTATCTAATTTATTCCCTTTCATCTATGTTAATTTATCCCCTTCCTTATTATTTATATAATATCCCCTCCCTAATAAATTAACCTTATTATACCCCACCAATTAATTAATTCATCCTAAATCCCCATTATCCCAATATAACCCCACTTATTCTACTATTTTGGAATTTAAAATTCCTAATGGCCCACCTACTAGCCTATGCTTAGGCTCTCATACACCCCTAGTTCCTAATCCCTACCTAATCCCCATCTAATCCCCCATCTAATCATCATTAGTCCTAGGAAGGATTTTATAATCTTCAAAATCTAGATTCTTCTCTTTTCTCACCCCTCCTCTCTAGAATCCTCTAAATCTAGAGGCTTTCAAGGAATTTAAAATTCATTTTAATTCTCATCCATTGATCTCCCTCATCTAACTTCAAATCTCCACCATTGATCTCTCCCTCCAAAATCTAGTTAAATAACTACTCTCTTCCGTGGGAGGCCATCTTAGAAATACATAAAAAGTCAATGTCAAATTAATTAGAAATCTTGAAAGTCCATAATCAAACATCCACCATCCTTGATCAAGCATCCATGTCCAAAATCTGAGTTTACATGTAATCAATTATCCATTTGAAAATCGTAGAAGGAGGCTAGTAGAAGAAAGGATTGGGTATTTGGATTTTTGGGTTTGAATCAGGTATATTAATTCATATTTTCTCAAAATTCTAATACATTTTGGTGATCATGGTGGGGTATTGCTCCCAATTTTATCAATTTTGCTTGTTAGTGGTGTTTTATTAGTATGTAAGATCAAGAAAGTCTCATATTTTTGGAGATTTTATGTGTATAGGGGTAATGTATGACATTACACTGGTATTCATGAATTTTTAGTCACATTTTTATCCTTTTAAGTTGTGGTTTTGTGCTAACCATTTATTTAACAGCTAACTATCATCATAATCATGTAGGTTTTTTTCCTCTTTGACAAATTTACAACTTGAAAATCATGACTTTACCTCTAGATTTGTAGTTTTTCTTGACCGAATTGTGATTCTATTATCTACCACTAGTGATATATTTTTTAGGTTTCTATCTTTTGGCAAAATTGATTTCACAAATCATAACTTTGTCTTAGTAGTTACGATTTTGACTTGTGGACTTGTGGTTTTGTAAGATTTGAACATGAGCATAAAAGCAAAATTGCTTACATTTATCCTTTTGTCCTCTGACCTATAGGTTTAATCTTGGAATATTTTATTTTTAGGGGATTTATACTCACATAGTGATACCTATAAATTATTTTTATACTTATGTTTTATCTAAATGATTTTTATTGCACCTAACTACTTGTTATAATCAAAATTTTATCTCTTTGTGTTTTTGCTATGTGATTTACAAGGTGCAATAGGAAAGGCCAAAAGATAAGAGATCATTAAAAGATAAAACAAACACTAGCCCCTTAGCCTTTTCCCATCTATTGACAAAACCATAACTTTCAACATTTTCAAAAAATATGATTTCTCTATAAAACCATAATATTGTAAGATCAATAGCAATTTTTCAAATAGATATTTTGACTCTTATTTAGTCTATTGTTCATTTTCAGACCTCATAAGACATATTTATAGAAAATTATCTTGTTATTTATTTCAACTTGTTAAAAATCTTGTTTGTTTTGAACATCTTAATTATATCTATTTAAATGTTTTTTGGATTTATCATAAACATCAATTTTAATCATCTGTACATAAAGACTTTTGGCATTAAAATGATCTATAATTAGGAATTTATGGCATCTAAACCATCTATATCAACCTATATATATCATGTATTTCTATGAAACTACCAAAATATGGAGGTTTTGTAGTTTATAACAAAACTACAACTCCTGATTTATAGCAAATAGTGATTTTGTAGTATCTAGTCATGTTTTTACCTAACTATCATGGTATTTTAGGATAACCACCATGGTTACTTAACTTATGCAAGATCGTAACTTTTGATATATGATTTTTCATTAGAGTAGTGATTTTTTTCTTTTTTGGTTGTGTTTTTGTATTATGTCATTATGATTTTACACTCAATTTGTCTTCAAAATTATCCTTTTTGAGTGCATTTTCTAGAATCATTTTCAATGAATTTTGACCCCATAAGTGGCACTGCCCCTTGTTCATGTTAGGGGCTACCATGCCTAGACCCCTACATCAAGCCCCACTCACCCCAAATAAATTATAGATCCAAATCATGATTTTTTAGGGTGTTTTCCTTAAGGCCTATTGGACTAACACTATGTTTATTTTAGGGGTAAATCTAATTGATATTTTGTCTAACTAACATCTTCCTTTTATAGGTCATATTTTGGTCTAACATTTTGACTTGAAAGTTTCCCCTTAAGATTGTGTATTGAAAACCACTAAACTTTGTATTGTAGGTTGCCTATTTAAAATTTCCAAATCAAAACTACTAACATTTGTCTTGTAGGCCACCTATCAAAGACCCCTTTTTGGCATTATGAAAATCATTTTTATTGTATATATCATTTTATCTTGTATATATATATATATATATATATATATATATATATATATATATATATATATATATATATAATCATTTTATCTTTTCTATCTCTTACATCTTGTAAATACATCACATTTAAGCTTAATAGGTTTATTAATCTTTTGGTCTACTTGTTTGTATATTGAGGGCTACGATGGCATATGATCTCTTCCTTACATCCTTGAGATGATTCTTGGAGGATGAAAAACCACCTATAAACCCTCTACCCTTTTTATTTTATAGGCGGGGATAGTGACCATGGATTTCACCACCATGCACTAGTACAAACTCCATGTTCCAACATAGTTTAAAAATCAAGGGAGTTATCATTAGTGTTAGAGCAAAATTCCCCATAAAAGGTTTTATGGAGTGAAGAATATTTAATATCCAAGATATAACATAGTTAGATACCATCCTATATAGACTTGGGACCCACTATACCTTCATATATATAGGGATGCACCTAGAAAGCCTTATGCAAACCTAGAATAAGAACCATCAGTCATAACAATGTCTTGCTACCATAATTAATATCAATTACTAAATAGCCATCATATGTAAATAGGGTTGAGAGGGTTTGATGAATTATATAATAGATCACCAACATATAGCCTCAATCATTAAATTGTTTCATGGTGTGAGTGTTGGGTTACACACCCATCATTTTACTAATCATAGGTTTTGTAATTTTATTGATTGGGTGTGTATCATGTCAAACCAACATTATTTATGAGCCCAGTCAGTCTTCACCCAAACCTATATACCTATCAAAGTATTTACAAAACCCATCTTGTATATTCTTGCATCATTATATCCTTTTACACATACTTAGCCCACCATCCCTTTGCACATAT
Source organism: Torreya grandis (assembly GCA_037957365.1). Lineage (NCBI taxonomy): Eukaryota > Viridiplantae > Streptophyta > Pinopsida > Cupressales > Taxaceae > Torreya > Torreya grandis. Next base: position 190,316 of record JARHVA010004024.1, read on the forward strand.
CATCTCATACACCCTAGTCATTATCCTCTTGAAAATACTATCTTATCCCTACCTCATTTAATTCCATCCTAATCTAGTCATCCCCATATCATTATATCTCATCATTGGTCATACCCCACTATCCCATCTTTATCTAATCATTTCCTTTATATATCTTTATCTCATCTCTCACCTTGTCTTAATCCCCTCCTAGTCTAGTTATATTCACTCATCTTTGACTATATCCCAATCACATATTTTGCATCCTTGTCATTATCCCCTTGTACATAATTTTTTATATTGTACATCCTTATCTCATCATCCCTTTATAGATATTATTCTTTGTACATCCTTGACAACATCCAATTATACATATTATCTCCAATCGTCACCTTTTATTAATCTCCATCCTAGTCTAGTCATCTCCACTCATCATTGATTATCACCCCAATCATCATCTTGTATATCCTAGTCTTACATTCTTTTGCATATCTTTATTTCTCTTATACATCCTTCTAGTCACATCTTATTCTAGACCCAACCATCATTAATCACACCCCCATTACCTACATGTCCTAGTCACATCTTTTTTCATCCTCAACCTCTTATCCTAAGTCCATCACCATTTTTGGTCTTGACCTTATCTTCATCACCCATTCAATTTATCCATGTTGGCTACTTACATCATATACAAGTCCACACCATCCCCTTCTCACTTACATTACCCCTTATCACTTTATACCTATCATACTTATCCTTGTCCCATTATCCTAATCACCTTTATCACATAATCCTATCCCATCCCATCCTAGGTAAATTAATCTAAGGCTTGACTAGTAATGTTATCTATCTATATCAACTTATCACCCTAATCCACCATATCCCATCCTATTGGTCAGATCTCATACCCTAGTCATTATTTTTATAGAATATTATCACTTTGTAAGTCTTAATCTATAAAACCTTCAATCATCAATCTAATCATCTCTAGTCCAATCAAATTGCCTATTCATAACTAGCACCCATCACACTATCCTCTTACTAGTTTGAATATAAGCACCCATAAAATCCTCAATAATTTTTATAGCTTAAAAAATAGACATTGTTTATAGGTCATTGGCATGTATTTCACTATTAATTAAAAATTTATCCTAGTATTTAATCCATTCATCCTCATTATCACTTGTCATACTAGCTCGGTCATTGGACCTAGTTTGTCTATCCCTATCATCTCTAACTTGGGCCCTTATATCTACTTTATGAAAGAAGCCATATCTAATAGTTATTATACCCTCGTAACAACCCCTATCATCATCCATCTTTATCTATCCTCATGGATTTGGACCTAATTCATGTAGACCAATACATCTTGTCTAAGAACGATGATGTTCTTTTGTAAGATCTAGAAATAGGTGTTTGATTACCTTCAATCCTTAATCCCATTAATCCCAAACTAACATCTCATATCCTTCCCCACCATCAACCCTCTAGCCCATCAAAATCAATACCAGCATTCCTTGATGCAGTGACCCTAATCAATCAATACATCATAAAGAATAAAGATGAATTCCTCTTATGGATATGGAAGATGGGTGCCCAAATTCCAAATTATGCTCAAATAAAAATCCTTAAACCCTCCCCCAATAAATATTCTCATCAATCCTCATCCGCATCCCATTCATTTCCACCATTCACTAGTCCTTGTCTTAGCCATGGCCTTCATAATTCATAAATTTCCTCATTCTATAAATACTTTAATAATAACCCATACCTAGATTTCTTGTAACTCTTAAAGATGGGTGTCTAATTTCCTAAAGACCTTGAACCTATCTAATTCACCTTACCCTTAAACCATTCCCATACACAATCAAAACCTCCATCTACTTATCATAGCCAATCATCCACCGCTTCCTATAATAGCAAATGGAATCCTATTCTAGACACCTCATCTACTACGAAACCATCCACCCCATCACATCACCAACCATTTGATCTAAATTTAAATTATTCTACATCTGAATCACATAGTGAATTGGGTCCTTACACTCCCCTTCTTATGTTTGTGGAATCACTTTTCCAATAACTTATCATCGTTAACATGATCATCTACACACCCATACAAAATATTAATCCCACCAAGCCTAAGCCCTCTTAGTATAAATAAAAATGATACTATTTCCATCATCAAACTTAGGTTCATTCCATCAAATGATGCCAAAACTTCTAAGACTATGTCCAAGACCTGATCAACAGTGGTGACATAGTAATCAAGGATGAATCAAATGAATTTTAATCCATAAGTAAACAAGAAGATAAATGTTAAGATTTCATTCCCAATCATGATCAGTACCTTCTCCTTATAATCCAAGGTTAAGACATATTATCCTTATTATATAATCCCCCCATCATTTATCAATCCTCCATCAACCATAAGTCCATTTCATATATGCCTAGTTCCCCTATATATCATCAATCCTTCCATGGCCCTATTTTTAATTAGGCCATTATTCATCCATCAAATCCTTCTCACCCATTATATAAAATACCACATGATGAGATGAAAATCATATAAAATCATTATTCTACTATAAATATAATGTCATGTACACCACATTCAACATCAGACCCATATGCATTGGGATCATTTGCAACACCAGTCATTGAGTCAGATTCCTCATCAAAAACATAATCCTTAATCAATTTTGTAGTAGATGATCCCTATTATTGTATTTTTTAAGATACCTCCAATTTGGATTACAATCAATCACCAAACATATCTCTTGATCCTAATTAGGATGATGAATTCATAACTAAGTTATTACAAGCTCTATCTATTGAATTTTTTTAGAGTAGATCTAATCCTACCTTAGATGCATGTCTTTCAACAAGTCTTGGTGATCCTTTTGAGATTATTGAAGACATTTTCTCAGACACTAAGGCTAGGGCTCCTAGTGGCCTTTATGAGGACCATGCTACTAATTATCCCCTTAATCCATCACATAACATTAATCATCCACCTTGCCTTTATAATACCTACATCTCACTACATGAAAAGAATGAGTAGGAACATGCATCATCAGATTATGCTCTATATTACATATCATTTGTCAAAAATAAAAATATCTAAGACCATCATTCAATATTCATAAGTCATGATCAAATCATATTTGATCATGTAGACACTGAAAATCCTCACATCATGGTTCGAAGTATTAAAATACCCCTAGACCACCTCAAGACTCCTTAGGGACTAACCCTAACCTTTTTACCATAAAACAACCCTAAATCAAGTTAGAATTGATGTACTATATAACCCACCTTTTCACCCAACTTGACCTTTGACCCTTGACCATCGATGATCACCTTAATCATCGATAATTAGGCCTAACCATTGACAGTCAGATTTCCACCATCTAAACAATTAAATTCCAACTTCAACTATAACTTGATTAATTAATTATTATCTCATCCAATTCATGTGTGATCCAATGCATGCAAAATATAAATTTGAAATAATTTTTTAGCCTTTCCTTCCTTCTTATAAAGAGAGAGGAGGAGAGGGTGAATGAAGATCTAAAATCAATCAATCATCCAAAGCCAGAGCTTCTTACATCAGCGCTTATTTTTACAAGTTTTATTTTAGTGACTTAGTGAACTATAAATTGAAATATAGATCTGAAGTGTTTTCATCCATTGAAAAACTTTCAAGTACCATTACTCTACCTAAATTCCCCCAAACTCTACCAATGAGTTTATTAGCTAACCACCTTGACGATTCATAAAATCAACAATCAACAAGCTAAGTATCCATTTTTAATCATTAAATTACTTAGTTTCTATTTTTTAGTCAACATAGCCTAAACCCATCTCTCATAATTCCATTTTGTGACCTCATCAAAACAACCTTTTCTTGACCAGACCTAACCCATAATAACCATTGATGATCACCTTAACTATTAATGGTCTTTCCCAACCACTGATAGTTTCCACAACCACTGATGGTTACCCTAATTTCCAATGTCATCCCAATCATTGATGGTCACTGTGTGACAAAATAACAAGAAGTTATTTCAACCCACTAGACCTCAACAAAATCTAATTTTCATTTCCTCTATCTAATCATAGAGCCTTAACCTATTTTTTAAACCACACCTAACCTATTTAACATTATTATCAACCTACTTATTACTATAATTATTTAATTTTATCCATTATTTTAGCAAAAAATTCTTGTAATTAATTTTTGTATCTTATTTTATTTATGCAAGTACTTTATCTTTTAGAACTTTATTATTTAAAAGTGTGAATTGACAACCTCCAAGGAAGATCATGTTTCTTGGATATATCTTGCTAGGAAATCCACCAAAATATCTAACCAATCAGCCATTTATTTGAGTGCTTTATTACCTACATGTCATTCTCCCCAAACTAAAGAGGATTATATACAACCATTTGGATCAACTTGTGCACAACATATTAGGTTTTTCTACCATACCCTTCTTGACTTATTTTTCTTCCTTCCAAAGAATATAAGAAAATTTTCTTTGAAATATTTTAGCACACCTAATGGGACCCTTGAGTACTTTCTTTGGTTCATAGTTGCATCTATGTGTTTTCTTATTCTTATTTTTCTACTCATACAATGAAATCAAAGTTTATTTTTTGGCTTATAATTGACTACATCCATTATATGCTTGCTTATTTTATCTCACATATCTTAATTAAAGTGAATTAATCAACTATAGTTTCACTCTTATCACACACATAAGACCAAATCACTCACACTTAATCAAAAATCAAACATTGACATAAGGCCTGACTAGGATTTTATTACCTAGTAGTCACCTTTCTTGGCTATCCTACTTGGATTTCATCACCAAGGGGAAAACCAACTTATCTCTCTAGTTGAGTATAAACTCTAGCAATCGATATATCTTGGCTAAGCACCTGACACCCTTATTTTGGTGGTGTGTGAAGTGATGGGATAGGCCCCAATATCAATCCATGTACTTATTTCTAATATAGATCCCTTTGAGAACATAAACACAACCTAAAACCATCCACAAAATTATTTTCTAGTACTTACTCTACAAGCCAATTTGGATCATAGAATTCTTAAAGCTTAAGGCATAAACCACAAGAGAGACTATAAAGAACCTTAGGATTTAATGTGTTTTAGTGTGTGTTTCTTTTCCTTGATTTTTTATTGTCATGTCTCTCTTTGATTTGTTATATTAATCATATCTTCTCCTTTTCCCTTATATGGTTTTAACTAAGCAACCAAGCAAACCAAGATCAACCTCTTAACCATCGAGCTTCTTCTTCCTCTTCATCTATGAACTACATCTTAGATGTAGATGGTTCTACCCATTATTTTAATAGTCCTAGCATACCTCAAATAATCAACCAAGGAGATGTATATTTCCCTACCTTCTTAGATAAAAACCCCATGACCATTCAACATTACCTCAACACCATCTCTCATCATACCTCTGATTCAATTCTACCTACGAATCCACCTTATGAGATGCCATCCCACCTTATGGGCACCACCTCTAGTGCCCTCACTTTCAGTAGAACTTTGACTACCTAGGCCTCATCTTCCACTAATCATCTTAATGCCACCACTATCCAAAACCAATCTACCCAACCAATCAACAATCAAACACCATCCACCCTAGCTAAAAACTCCTCTAACACAAGAGCTACCTAGCCTTTAGCCACCCATACCCCTCTTAAAGTGGGAGTACCTTCTACTAGTGTTACTACTTTCCCTATTATTTCTAACCCACCTAACTCCACCCCACTCCAAAACTTGGTGGTTCCTATACCTTCTACCCTTGCACCCATTAGTACCAAGATCACCACCTATCCCCAACCTAAAAATCTAACCATCCTTCCTACTCAACCCATACCAACTTCTCAACAAATACCTATTGTACCTATCCTAAGCTATATCCTAAACACATAAAGATATGTGGCTACATGCTCTACTTAATCTTCCATGTCTACTTACCTATACCCAACACCATCTCAACTGCTCCCATTTTCATGCCAATATGTGTCAACTTCCCAGATTCTTACTCATTATCCTTATGTTATGCCTACCCAAAACTAATAAAATATAGCATATAACTATGGGGGTACAAAACCACAAATCAATCTCATCAAATTTATAATGGATAAAATGACCACCTTAGAGTCATCTATCTCTAGTACCTAGAACCTCTTATCATATGATCAAATTTATAATGAGCATATTCACCCATCTATCCCTATCTGACCTTACCCTCCTCAATTGGAGATTCACAAATTTTCTAACTTTCAAAATAAGGAAGATCCCCAATAATATTTGAGGGCATTTAGGCACTCATGCTACTATATTACCTACAATGATGCTCTCCACCTTTAAACCTTCCCCATGTCTCTATTAGGGCTAGCACTAGATTAGTATAGTGTTACTCTTAGGCACTCCCTCTTCTCTTTTTCCAAGCTAGCCCAAACCTTCCTAAACCACTTTTCCATAAACATATCTAGGAAGGTTTCCATCAATGATCTATTCCATCACCGATCTATACTCCATCTGATAATTTGATGATGAATCTATTGTTGACTTCATGGCTTGTTAGAGAATTCTAATAAATAAAATCTCTTTTTCTCTACCCTAACCCAAGTTGATTGATCTCTTTTCTTAGGCATGTTACAAACACATTTCCTATACTTTACAGGTTTAAAAGCTTTAGGACCTTTGATGAGGCTTTCACCATGGCCTAAAAACTAGAAAATAGAGCCATTGATGAGGGAAAATTAAAGTTGAAAAACAAGAACTCCACCTTCAAATCAAGTGAGACGTCATCCTCCAAACCCAAAAACTAAAACAAAACTCAACTCAAAAAACAAGGGAACTACAAACACAATTTTCCTTAAAACTATCCCTCCACCCATTTTTAACCAATCTAATTATTCCAATTCCTCTAATAAAAATACCAAGAATCCAAACCACAATAATCAAAGATAATTTACTTCTCTAAGGGAGTCATATGATTTGATCTTGGAGAAATTATTAAAATCCAACATTATCCAACTACCTCTGATTAAACCTCCATAATAATTTGACTCTTTTCATCCTACACCTTCTTGGTATAAAGAGAATGAATTGTGTGCCTTCCATCATGTTGTTGGACATGATGTTATTAGGTACAACACCTTATATAATGTTTTCCTAAATCTTATTGATAATGGGGAACTTACATTGGATAACCCCAATGCACCCCCAAATAAGTCACTTGACATATTTAGATAACCATTTCCCAACCATGATCCATCTATCAACAATGAAAATAAATAAAATCCTCCTAAAAGGTACACACTATTAACATGGTGCTTAGCAAACTCACTACTAAGACCACTATCAAACCTATCATATCATCCCCTCCACTTATTGATGTAGTGGAGTCAACCTCTCCTATAAAAATTGAAACAAAGGAGATAATTTTTTACCTTCCTCTATTTGTGAAGATAATGGAGTAACCAGCCCTTCTAGAGGATATACCAGAGGAGACAACCATTCCCACCACACCTCTTTCTTCCATCATACAACAATCCAATATCCCTTTGGAAAACATCCTAAAGTAAGAAATCATTCTACCTACTCCTACCATTGAGGAACTACCTTTCCAAGCCTTATAACCTTTGATTTAGGCAATGGATGAACTACCCACTCCCATCTCTCCACCCACAAGCCTATATTTTAATATCAACATTGAGGGTATCAAACCTATCTACAAACCTTTTTCTTGGCTGGTCCAAAACTTAGGATACATATCCCAACCTAACATGGATCATGCCACATTTTAACACCATTTTAGACTCCCTTACCCAACCAAGAAATAACCCCGAACCACACCATTATCAACCCAACCTATCACCCCTATTGGAAAACCCACAACCATCACACATAAATCATTAGAAACCTCTACCAACCAAACCATTACCAAATCATCTCATCCTACCCAACCTACACTAACCAAGTCACCTCTCATCATTCTAACCAAGACTACCATGAATCTTGGCATGTTTCCTACCCACAACATTACACAACTATTAATAAAGTTTTACCTAAACCCACTAAACCTATCAAACAAACACCAAACTAAACCAAAAAAAAGGTAAAGCCACTTAGAAACACAAAAATCAAAACTCTACCACCCCCTCCACTTTACCCTCTATTTTTGGACCCCATCCTTCTACCTTAATTAGGAAAACAACCATCCCAATAAAAACCTAACCACCACTTTTGGTTATGCCATCACTCATCCTTTCATTCACACCTATTTTTACTAAACCACCCATGTACATACCACCTATCTCCCAAACATCTATAAATAAACTTCTTATCTTCCAAATGTCTACCCTAAAACTTTCTAACCCTAAACCCTTAACCTCTCTACCAAAACCTAAACCATTCACCAAAGACACCATTTCACCCAAATATTTGACTATAAAAACCACTCCTAAAATGGCTTCCACCCCCACTACCAAACCTAAGCCCTCCATGCATCTACCATCATTATTTAGTTCTTACTCTACCATCTTTCATAGGTTATTACAAGTATCATTCTTAACCTTACTATCTATCAGACCATTCAATCCATAGAGTAATAAAACATCTTAGTACAATGATAAACTAATATGTTCATAACATAAGACACTAAGGCATGACATGGAGAGATATAAAGATCTCTAAGTGATAGCCCATCAGTTATATCATTAGGATGAATTATTATCAGAGGATCCTCTGATAAGCCCCACATTGATCTAAGAACCAATAGTCATCAACCAACACCTACCTACCCCCCCACTGTCACCTCAAGGGTGAAGAGGAACTAAAGAAATCACCTAGCCTGACTCCCCTCATTCCATACCATCCATGTGGTTACATGATCATAAGCTCAACAAAAGGATAAGGGAAATAAAAAGGTGTCAATTTCATAGACATATCCCTCATCCTTCACCCAACCACTTGGTCAACACCAATCACCGTTACCTTCAACTAAACCCAAATATTACATCTTGGGACCCTCTCACTCCAATCCATCAAAATCAAACTAATGATTAGTTCTAAAATAGCTTCACCAAACATTGATAAAGATGAGTTTGTATGAACTAATCAATACTTCACCCCATCATCACTAAGAAATGATAGAAGTGTTTTAGTCTATAGAGGTTAGGCTAGAAGACCCACAACCTATAGTAACCTTTATTGGATCCCTTCACATTTCCAGCCTTTTTACCTTCAAGGATTTATAAATACCCTCCATCCATTCAGATGATCCCAACCCTCTTCTCTTCATTACCACCTATATCAATAGACCCATATCAAGAGGATTATGATTGATGGAAGAGAAAGTATCAACATCATCTCCTCCCATGCCTATAACTAACTTAAATTACCTGATAATATCATTTCAAAAACCATAATGATGATTTGATCATTCAATGATACCATGGCCACAACTCTAGGAACCATTGTCCTTCACATTCACCTAGGACCCCACACACTTCTTAAGATCTTCTATGTCATGGAAGGAGAGTTCTAATATAACATATTTTTGGGATTACCTTTGGATTCATTCCATGAGTTGAATTTTATCCACCCTACATTAGTGCATCAAATTTAAGCATAAAGGGTAAGTTATTACCATTCAAGCTGACTTGAGCCCTTTCACATCATGTAACATGATGCACCAACCCAATGAAATCCTCCTTATTCTATCCAACAAACCTTCACTGGTAAATGATGAAACCCCATCATATTATACCAATGAAGCATCCACCATTTCTTCCATCCCTTCTATCTAAATCCCTATAATGGACCCTTTGGATCAACCTTCCAACATCTTTTGTTGGGGGAGTATCGCCTTCTGACCCTTGATGTTTTCCCTACTCCCCAAGAGTATGGGAAACTTGACCACCAACCTAGTTATGACCCCAATATCAAATCCATTATTCCATTTAGGTCCTTAATCTATCAAACCAAATTCATAAATGGGGTATTGATAAACCCCTCAACACTTCTACCACCTCTTCCTCACCTTGACCATTCACCTCCAATTTTTCGTATCTAGACAAACCATAATTTACCAAAACATACCTCTACAAGTGTGATTGTAAGTTATTTTGTTTGGGTTAGTATGAGCATAGGTTACATGATTTACTTCCAATCAAAACCTAAAAACCTCATGAAAATCATGGCCTCAATTTCATGCCACCTAAACAACAAACCAAGCCACCTCTCATTACCATCATTGATGAGGAAATCCCATACTCATCTTCCACTCCACCATTGATAGATAAAGATTAAGACATCATCCCCCTAACTTTTTTTTCATAAACATGATCAGCCTTAGATCCCTAACTTATTAAAATTATGGGGCAATTGTAACAATTCCTCTAACCCATCTTGAGATGATAGGAGATGATTCCGCTACCGTTAATACCATTCAGTGTTAAGATGATGATTTTATTCTCACCTATATTGGTACACCATATTATTCCATCCATAAATCCCTACCTCCTAAGACTTTAACCATGTTGAATGAATCTATCATGGATATCAACTTGGGCACTCTAAACAACCCCCACATTGTCAAAATTAGCTAATCACTAAATGTTGAGGAGCTTTAGGATTTTCCCTCCTTAAAATATCATAAAATAACATTTAGTTGGTCTTACAATGTTATGACAATAATTGACCCCTCCATTTCTACCCACAACATAATCACCAACCATGATGCTAAGCCCATTAGGAAGAAACTTTGATGAATGCACCCTCACATAGCCCTTCTCATAAAAGAAGAGCTTTAATGTCTCATGTCTGTCAATTTCATTTAACCTATTGACTACACTCAATGGGTACCAAATGTCATACCTATCACCAAATCCATAGGGGGAATATGCATTTGTGTATAATTTCATGACCTCAACCTTGATTACTTAGAAGATAACTTTCTTCTACCAAGCATTAACCAGCTAGTCGATCTTATAACCAACCATGAGATGTTATCTCTGATGGATAGATTTTTAGGTTATAATCAAATCCTAATTTCCCCTGAAGATAAAAACAAAACTACCTTTATCACCCCATGGTGAACCTTATTCTATAGGTTCATGCCTTTTAGACTAAATAACACTGGCTCAACCTACTAATGCATTATGATCTTCATCTTCCATGACCTTATTCATAAAATCATTGATAACTATGTTGATGAACTTCTTGGAAAATATAAATATTGTAAGGATCATTTGGTAGTTCTCAAGATTATCTTTGAGCATCTCATCCACTACCATGTTTGACTTAACCCCAATATGTGCATTTTTGGGGTCTTGTCAGGCAAGATCCTTGTCTTCATAATATCTCTTTAGGGAATTGAAGTTGATATGACCAAAATCAAATAAATACTTAACATGCCTCCTCCTAACCACCTCAAGAAACTTTGTAAATTGTAGGGGAAGCTCCAATCCATTCATCACTTTATCTCTTAGCTCTCAGATTGATGTCAACCCTTCCACCACCTTCTAAAGATAAATGTATATTTTAAGTGTAATAGTGACTATTAAAATGCCTTTGATTTACTTAAATAATACCTTTTATCTCCATCTATCCTCATCCCTCCCAAATACGATCAACCTTTTTACCTTTATATCTCTACCACTAACCATTCCTTAGGGGCAATGTTTGCTCACTGGGATGAACAACATAAAGAGGAAACCATCTACTACATCAACTACACACTTGTAGAATATGAACCTTGATACACCCATACATAGAAGCTTTGCCTAGCCTTAGTCTGTGTGGCCACCAAACTCCACCGCTACCTTCTCAACCACAAGATCTATGTCATAACCAACACCAACCCACTCAGGTTATGCACTCCAATCCATACCAAAACAAATGTATGGCCAAATCACTCATGTTTTTATCCAAGTTTGACCTTGATTTTATTAAAAATTTAATTAAAGGGCAAGTCATTTTTGACCAATTGGCTAAGGCACCATTAGCAAGCAATCAACCTCCTCCCCTTGAGTTTCTAGATGAGTCTATCACAACCTTATCTTAGACAAACTTTACCTATCAAATAACCATGTTTTTTAATAGATCAAAGTGTTAACATGGTGGGAGAGCCAACATTATCCTTATCTCCCTTCATAATTAACCTCTTCCTTTATCCTTTAATATAAATTTTTAAATATACCAACAATATGGCTAAGTATGAAGCCCTAGTAATAGGCCTTTAAATTATGTTATCCTTGGGAGTCAAAATGATTAACTTCTTTGGTGACTCTCAACTTATGGTCAATCAAGTCAATGTCTCCTACCAATGTAATAATTATGTCTTACAATAGTACAAATAATTAGCAAATGTACTGTTAGCATCATTTGAACACTACGACATCCAAACCACCCCATGATCTACAAACAATTTTGCCAACACCATGGCTTCCCTCATCTCTCATATTCCATCTACACCATTTAACTATAAGATATTTGTCATTATCCACTAACTTACCCAAACCTCTTATTTGAAACCAAACTCTCCCACCATATTTAATGTGAAGGAGACCCAACCTAACCTTTGGTATTAGTAGACCTTTGACTATATCAACCTTGCCATCCTTCCTTTTAGTATTTCTAGGAATGATCAAAGAGAATTTATCTATATCACCTCATGTTATACCATACTAGGGGGAATTATTTATAAATACAACTTTGATGGTATCCTCTTCCATTTCCCATATAGTCAGAAAGCCTCTCATACTATCATGGAAACACATGATGGGATCTATTGGGGACACTTTAGTGTCTTATCCATCACTAAACATATCCTTTACCTTGGCTATTATTGTCCTATCCTTAACCAAGACTATTTTAATTATGTGAAAAAGTGTGTTAAGTGTCAACAACATGCTAATTTGTATCATGTACCTAGCCATAGTATTTGTGTATCCACAAATTTTTGGCCTTTCTCATAATGGGTTCTAGACCTTATTAGTGAAATTAATACTCATTCTTCATAGTGACATCATTATATCATCAGTGCGATTGATTATTTTACTAAGTGGTTAGAGGATATTCCTCTTGTCTTAACCAAAGCATAAAATATTTTCAACTTTATCAATAATCACATCATCTATAATTTTGATTTTCCTCACAAAATTATCATTGAAAATGGAAAATATTTCAAAACAAACAATTTTAAGGTATTTGTTATGCATTTGGTATTAAGTTAAGTTTCTCATCATCCTATCATCCTCAATGAAATAGATAGGTAGAATCTTGTAATAAAATTCTCAACATGTTAATTAATATGGTCAATGAATCTATTTAGGATTGGTATTTACACATCCCCTTCACCTTATGGGTATATCATACTATCATTTAAACCCCTATGGGTATTACCCCTTTATCACTTGTGTTTTGAGTGGATGTTGTCTTGCCTCTCGAATTCCAAATTCCTTTTCTTTGCATATCCTTACAATACCAATTACCATCAAAAATGTTTATCCCAAATTGAGCTACTCAATAAACATTATTTAGCAACACTTATTCACCTTTGTGTCTATCAAGAGTGAATCAAGTACACTTATAACAAACACCTTAAAGTGTGAGAATTCAATATTAGAGACCTTGTCCTAAATGAAAATCAACATGTCACTAATAAGAGGAAAATAAAGTGGGGAAAATTTGATTTCTATTAACTTGGACTTTATATCATAATCCATAAGTATGGATTAAGAGCTTACCAATTATCTTCTCTTGAGGGACACCTAGAGCCTGAGCCCCTTAATTCTTCACATATACATCTTTTCTTTTTGTTAAAAAGGATCAAACTCACCTTTTTTCTAACTTAAGCTTATCCCTTACTTTTCAACCACATTCATCTCCTTTATTTTTGAGGAAACTGATTAAAATTGAATCATGTGATTATCCATCACAATCATAGCCTAATCATAAACAATGGGCATTATGGCTATACCCATGGCATGATTCTCATGGTACTTTTTTCCCCATTTTTAGGATGGATTCCTATGGTCATTTTCACCTAAACATCTCTTATGCCTACTAAATCTTCTTATACTTTTAGTATTGCCTTCAGAAAAGGAGAACCTTTAATCCTATAGAAGCAAGTCTATGTCAAACAAAATCAAAGGTAAATTCATAACCAAAAGTAATCATGGGTTATTCTTAGTATTCATAGACTAATCCCTTAAAGGATAGCTACTAAAAACATATAAAAATTTCTTGAAGTAAGGTAGACTACTACCTTGAAGGATAGCTACCAAAAAACATTAAACAAAGCACATAAACTTCGACCACTCCCTTGAAAGATGAATGAGTAAATAATTTGTCAAAGCATATCAATTTCTTGGAAGCTTCTTGCATCGATTAGCTTTCCCAACCCTCCCAAACAATAAAAAATACCAACAGACCTATTTTAAAACATCAAAAAAAGTAAAATAATTTTGATAGCCACAATTGATTCTCAAAAGTGAAATAATTTTGAAAGCCACAATTGGCTCTCATGAGTAAACTTCTCACATCAATCAGTCTATACCCTATATGACATGGATGTTTTTATACTAGATCTTTGGTAACCTCTAGAAGAAGCATGATAGTCTCGTAAGAAGGTTCCATCTTCATCCACCTCTCCTTTATACACTATAAGTAAATAATTTTGAGATTACTTGACATTATGTGATCAAGACACCTTTTTACTCAACTAATGATTGCTAATGCAAAGAATTTAAAGGGCTTATGTTCCCCAATCCAATACAACTTCAATTTGTATTAGTCCTTACCAAAGAAGAAGTATTGTGCCCTCTTCTTATCCTCTTATACTAGTTGATATATTCTCTTGGTTATTTGTCTCTTGATTATATTTTATTTGTCACATCTATTTTTATTATTTAACTTACTTTATGTGCTTTAATTTTTAAAAAATGACCATAATCATAACCACATCACATAACATCATCATAATAATCATCATCAAGATCCATAACATCAATATCATATTAACATCATAACATCCATGAATAATGACCAATAAACCATGTTCACCACATGTCTACATCTAAATGAGGAAGCTCATACTCATCAAATTTTAGCATAAACATCATCACCATATCAATGCCATAAACATGATCATCCAAAGATGAAATTAAATCATCACATCCATACACAACATCATTAAGAATCATATTCATAAATGTCACAAACACCATCCTAGTCATTAACAAACATCACATTCTCATCATAATCACATGAGATAACATCAAATCCATAATTAAACATTACATAAACATGAATAAAGAGACATATCATCACATGACTAGCTATGTGAGTCCACATTCACATCATCATGAGCATAACTATAATAAAAAACAAATCAACATGAACATCATAACCATGAACCATAAGCCATAAAACATTCATGTCACATAAATAAACATTATCATGTATAACAATAGACATATCTCTCTCAAAATATACATCTCATTGCATCAGCTCACAAGCTGGTATCAAAAATCATATACATAATAAGTATAATGTCTCTTAAACAAACAAAGAAACTAAGGCACTACTACCTCTTGGTGCACTACTACCCCTTGGAGCCTATCCCTCTGTATGTACCTAGCCACCTATATATGTAGCCTACTGACCTGGTGTTAATGTACTTTTACCCCCTAAAATCCTAGCCCTATACTCCCCTCATCAGAGCTCATATAGATAACACCTAAAGACTATGGCCTCATAATACCATAGGTCTTCTATAGTCACTATGTATCTATGCATAGGGATAGTCCTTATTGGTGCCATCACTATTGGTACTCCACCCACTATCTATTAGAGAGAATCTCTCCTATGTCGCTAGAGATAACTAAGACCAAGCATGGTATCTCTCACCTATAATAGTGTCCAATTAACCCTACACTACTACTAATAATACCTATAATGCTATCATGAAATTATGTGCCATGGCTAGTTCTTTTTGTGCCTAATCCCTCTAACCAATCACTAACTACATATATAGGGAAACCCCTTGTACCTATACTTGACCATCTCCACTAGTTAGTTCAACATCCATAGTCTAGCAACCACCATCATCACCATCGATATTAGTTACATCATATAGTGCCTAGTATCATGCATGGTAACCATCCATAATGTTTGTATCATAAATATATAGCCTTGGTATCTCCTCATGATCAAGTAATATATGCATTGGCTATGGAGTGGAAGTATTATCTCTACATCCTCTCACTTGTACCTTAGGAATACCTTAGGGATACCTTGTATCGAGCTAAACTATCACTGCACTTTTTCAAAAGGTATAAGCTCTATCACACCATCCCTCCTACCATGGATCCATCAATGACTCTATAGGGACAATGTGTGCTAGGCATAGTGAACCAATCCTAGAAACCTAATTTATGGTCTCCAAATCACATATCAAATAACCAAGGCATCTAGTAAGCCCCTGAGCCAATCTATATCATGAACCCCTCCACCTAGTCTTAAGAGGGAAAAATCATCTCTCCACCTAATGAATCCTACTTGGAAACCCATCTAAGTATACCTCTCCCATGGTAAGCCCATCGGTCATAGCACCTAGATGTTCTCATATGCCTAGCAATGCAAAAAAAAACCCATGTAAATATCATACCTCTTAGGGGCTCGACATCCCCATAACTCCCTATAGATGTGAACCAAAAGCACAGGTACCCATATGAGTACTATTCACCCCAAAAACATCTCCACAAGTACCCCTAACAATAAATAAGGGAACCTCTTACTATTCAAATTAGGTAACAAGTAGCATGTCACCTCTATCATCATCATGGTCAATAGCTACTATCATCTCTAACCCTATAGTATAATAGAGTATAGTTGAAACCTCTTACATTCCAACTCACAAAATCAAGGTCATCCCCATATAATATCTCCATAAAATCATCATGCTCCTCCCTCTTAATATGATAAATTATCTCACCCTATATGGGTAATCATGTAATCTTATCAATATCCTTAGGTAAGATGGTCATCTCACCTGTAGGTATTAGGAAGGTGTTAGTGGTTGGATCCCATATCTTAATGATTTTCAATATAATTACCACATCCTATATCACATGTTGGTAATACATCATATCACCAAGGCCCACCTCTTCTATATGAGCCCAATTAACTATAGTCATACCTCAATAAATCCCATCAAAGATCTGAGGTACTTGATCTCATATTAAGATCAGCTCATATTCTTGTAATGTTTGATGGCAAACAAACTTAGTTCTCTATAATATTTTTGCCTATTAACTCTACCTATTACACCTACCTCATCCATCATTCAACTCACAAACATTTAACCTAACTTATCTAAAACCTAAATAACCACCCTGTTTGCCTAAAATACCTAGCCCCAATCTTAACTACTACCTATCACCCTATGTCATTTAACTATATCCTACACCTTCATACCATGACCTTAAATTTTCATATCCTTGCCTATTAATAACTTTAATTTTACCTTAACCCTCAAAATTTACCTTGACCTAAATTTTTCAAACATTACCTAAAAATTCTAACCTTTAAATCTTTTTTTTATCAACCATTGATGGTCATGGTGATCATCGATGGTCAGAAAACTAACCACCAATATTTATCAACCATCGACAATTAGATATGACCACTAATGGTCACTATGGGTGACTAGTAGTGGAATATTCAACCCTTACCCTCCCCAAACAACCACCCAAATACCATTACAACCTAAACATTTTCACCTATACCTACCCCCACCCTACTCAGCCTACCTTGCCTTTTCAATTTCATCTTCCCCCTCAAATTTTCCATAAAAACCACACACACCCTAAACCTAGGTCAAAACCAAAATAAACTACATCTACAATAGACAATCAATCAACAAATAACCAAATTCTAATACAAAATGCATTCACCAAAATCAACCTAATTTATCAATTCAAAAACAACCCTTACCTCTTTTCTTGACCATCATCAAGGAGGAACACTAGGGTTCATTTCCTAACCTCATGCCCTATCACTCCTATCCTACCTCCTCATCAGTCAAACTCTAGCCCACTCAATTAACCTCACCTAATCACTCATACTCAACTATAAGCTCTTTTTACACAAAATGCTAAAATCCTCTTGCCAAAAGTCACATGCCCAAATGAGCTAAATAAGACCCCTAACTATCTTTTTGACCATGCCATTTTTGGACTAACACCTGACCATCGATAGTTAGTGTGATTGCCAATGATTGACCCTAGGAACCTTAATCATCAATGGTCAAAATAGTAGGATTTTCCCTCTCCCCTAGCCACCAAATTTCTACAAATTTTTGTTACATACACCCACACCAAGTGCCCATCATAGGTAATTACCTTCTCTAACAAATATGCCCACCACCCTCTTTACCTCACCATTGGCCATTTTGGACCAAATCTTGCATGTTTTATGATGTCCTTACCTTGGTCCTTTTGACTACACCAATTAAATTTCTAAGTTGAACATTTCAAATTTGCAGTACCTTGTGCACACCCAACCAATTTGTGTCTTCATAGGAGCACTTCCTACCTTGGATACCCATAAATACATTGACCTTGTCTAGGAGAATTATGTTTATTAGTTTCATCCAACTATCATATATGGTCATGTGGTCTAATTATCACTTGTATTTCTAGTATTGACCTTAATTTTTACCAACCAAACATGGAAACTTGGTCACTACTCAACTTGGCTATTGCATCTAGTCACACTTTATGTGTATATTTGTGATTTAGTGCCCAACCTATCAAACTACCAACTCAAGACCACCTTAATCATTCACTAATTCTACACCTAATTCATTTTCACCTCATCACTTCTCATTTTGAGGGGGAACACCTCCCATACTCAGGGCAACTGAACCTTTGACCTGTAATCCATTTTTATTTTGCAACTTGTTGATACAAACTGCTAACAATAAAAAGGCAAATGTAGACACTATAAATCCACACGCCATGGTTTTAGGTGTTGAAACACCCCTAGAACACCTTAGGACTCCCTAGTGACCTTTTCACCATAAACCAAACCTACGTCAAGTTAGAATTGACCTACTAGATAACCCACATTTTCACCCAACTTAACCTTTGACCCTCAACCACTGATGGTCACCCTAATCATCAACATTCAAGCCTAACCACCTAAATAGTCAAATTATAACTTCAACTATAACTTAATTTTTTATATTTATCTCATCTAATTCATGTGTGAGATAATGCATGGAAAATCAAAATTTGAACTACTTGTTTAACCTCTTGTCAACATATTGTTCCACCTCTCTTTCTTTCTTATAAAGAGAGAGGAGGAGAGGATGAATGAGGATCCAAAATAGATCAATCATCTATAACTATATCTTCTTGTATCAATACTTCTTTTTACAAGTGTTCTTCTAGTGATCCAGTGAAGAAACAAGTGTGATATATATCTGAAGTGCTACCATCCATGGGCCAATATCCAAGTACCATTACTCTAATAAAATTACCCTAAAATCAAATGAGTTTATCATCCAACCACCTCAACCATTCATCATATCAACAACCAATAAGATAAGTATCTATTTTAAATCATTTGATTACTTTGTTTCTACTTCATAATCAACCTAACCCAAATCCATCTCTCAAAACTCCATATAATGACCTTATCAAAATAGCATTTTATTAACCAAACCCAACCCATAGTAACCACTGATGGTCACCCTAACTTCCAATGGTCTATCCCAACTATCAATGGTTTCCCTAACCATTGAAAATTACTCTAACCATTGAAGGTCATCCTAATTATCAATGGTCACTATGTGACAAAAAAATAGAAAACTATTTTCATGTACTAGACCTCAACCAAATATAATTTTCATTCTCTCTACCTGATCATAGAGCCTTGACCTATTTTTTGAACCACACCTAACCTATTTAGCATTAGTATCAACCCACTTATTTATATAATTAGTCAATTTCATCTATTCTTTTATCAAGCATGTCTTGTACTTAATTTTAGTATCTTTTATTATTTATGAAAGTAATTTATCTTTCATAACTTGATTGTTTAAAAGTGTGGATTAATATCCTCCAAAGAAGCTTGTGCGTCTTGGATCTAGTTTTCTAGGCAATCCACCCAACTATCTAACTAATTATCCATTTCTCTGAGTGTTTTATTATTTACAAGTCATTCCTCCTAAGCTAAGAGGAGTATCTACAATCATATGGATCAATGCACACACAACATATCAAGTTTTTATACCATACCCTTCTTGATTTTATTTTCTCTTCCTTCAAAAAAACATAATAAATTTTTCTTTAAAACAGATCCTATCAATCAAAATCAAAATCAAATCATCATCTTAATAAAAAAATGTCTTCCCCCACTAAAGCCCAAAATATGGCACTAGGGGCATATCAAAGTCAAAATAATCATATATCAAGTTAAAAATCATTATCCTCTATTGAAGCCTAAAATCAAGCACTAGGGGCATAACAAAGTCAAAATAATCATGTATCAAGTCAAAATCCAATCTCCTCTAGTGAAGCCCAAAATTAGGCACCAAGGGGAAATCAAAGTCAAATCCAATCAATAATTCAAAATAAAGACAAAAATAATAATCATAGGGATGATCATCCTCTTGATGCTTGGTGTCAAATAATAAATAAATCAAAAGGTCTTGAATCCCTTACTCTCATGGAACCAATCTAAAGAATCCCCTCCACCATATCTAACAGTGTGTGTAACTATTAAACCTCATTTCCACTCCACCATATCTAACAGTGTGTGTAACTGTTAAACCTCATTTCCACTCCCCATCCTATCATATTATCCATCCTGATCATATCCCTCATATATACCCTATATCCCATCATCACACTCCCAACATACTCCCATCCACATCATATCTCAAATCCCTAGGAAACATTTTCCCTCATAGGGATTACAAATATACCTAGCTAAAATCTCTAGAGGATGTTAATTCAAGAGTCAATAAAAGCCACCAAAGACATCCAAGAATATAGAAATAATGAAATGATCCTAACATAATATATCCCTAGAATAGGTTTTGGCTGAAGATCAAAATAATGGCTACATTTCACATCCTATACCCTTCTCTAATAAATTAAAATGTCCACTAAAAAAATCATTCATCCAATGGTGAAAACTAGTCTTCTAGTGCCTTGGGCAAGTACCATGATGAAAACTAGTTTTTGGCATCATGGTAAAATAATCTAATGTTTTCATTATCTCTCCACACTTTGGGGAAAATTCATCCATGTCAATCCACCCATCCCATGCCAATTCCCTCATCAACCTTTTCTATCTCACCCATCTATCAATCCACCATCTACCATCATATCATATTCTTTCCCTATCTTGACCTTTGAAAAGGAGTAGAATCATCTTTGCATATCCTCAAATGGACACTCAAGTAAAGAAACATCTTTTTCTTTCATGATGTGGTCATTGGCAATCCTTAGTCCATTCTTCCTTGGTCCTCCTCCCCTTTTTTTCCTTATACTCATCCCTTTAGTCATCATATCCATCATTCCATCCATCCATATCCTAGTTTCTAGGCTCGATATTCCCTTTGTTAGTAACCCCATTTATATAGTATACATACATATTCCAAAAATCCCTAAAAAAATGAAATGTCAAAAACCCTAAAAATCATAAAATTTAAAAAATTCAAAAATAAGCCCATTGTGTCTTGTCTTATGCCTAATCCCCTAGTCGCATACATATCCATCTATCTCATATTTCCCCATATTTAGATACCACATTCCATCGTAGAACCAAATAAGAGTGGTCTCCCATCTCCCTATATCTTCCCCATCCTTTTGATTAAGTATTATTAACATACATCACCTTGTCAAAGACTTTAATCTAACACCCATAACTTCCTTATCATTGCCTTTTCATATCTATTACCCATCCAATCAATTATTTTCTAGTATGAAATATATTTTATCCCATCATCTCTTAGACTCATTTATATATTGGAATCTTACAAGGCCTTGTATGTTGGTAATCCTTGGTCATCACTTTTTTAAATCCCCTTTCCTAGCCACTTTTCATTTCAATTTTAAGACCAAGTTGGTATTCAAAGACCTTATCACATCACCCATCCTTCCATCCTAGACTAGGGATGACACCTCATCATAATCCTCATCATTATCATCCTATATAACTCTAAGTCCCCAATAATCATCATAACCAACTTAGTCTAGTCACTCATCCCATCGTTAGACAAGACATTGGGATACTGCATGTAGATACTCATGTGTGTTATTTTTTTGTTCTATTTATCTTATTTTCATTATTTTTATAACACACACACACACACACACATATATCTTGTTTATCTTATGCTTTATTTGCATCATGTATTTTTATCTATTAGGCAATAAATAGGGATGTTATGAGGACACCAAAAGTTCAATTGAGGATGAAAAGTTTGCTACTTGCCAATGCACTTTGGCATCCTCTCCTCTTGGTCACACTTATATCATGAGGCATACTACCAAGTGATATATGTTATCATATTTCTTAGACTATGATGAGCTTTATGACTTTTGTAATGGCTTGATCACCCACACCCTCATCATTTATCTAATTATCACTAATTTAATCCTCTCAACTCATTTGATTAATATTTAATATTTTAATCCTCATCTACGTCATATCCTTTCATCACTAACATAACCCTTTTATCACTAAGAATAATCATCATTATCATCTTCTATCCCTGAGTCAGAACTACTTTAGCCTAAGATATTTTTAGACTATGTAGGCAACACTTTGCCACTTCTTAGTGCCCAAGGATATCTTGACCACTATCTCCTCTATCACTCCCTTACACATGTCATTACTAGGGGAATCATCATTAATCACATTAGGTATCATTTATTTGATGCAATGCCATCTAATTATTTTCCCCTGACTATTGGTCACCTAATCATATTAATTCTTCTCTATCATCTCCTTCATCATATCAATTAAATTCAGCTTTGAGTTAAACTTATCATTAATCTCATCAAATGATCATCTTATCCTAGCCTATATATCTCCATTTCATGCATCCTTTCTTTGGATACATCTAAATATTGCATCCTTTTAATCCTATCATCATCATGTTACAGTTGATTCCCCCTTAGGATGTGTTGACAATCATGACACAATAATCTCTATTCCATGTTTATGTGTCCTTTCCAGGGGCATCATAATTAATTTGTAGATTATGTCTCAAGTCAAATTCATATTTTTCATCTTATATATCACATTTGGCATCCTTTCTTATCTATCCATCTCATCCCACACATTTTTTCTTTTTTCAAGTGGCCATCCATCTCATTCTTCTTCACATGTCCCCTCGAGGGGGCATCATATCCACTAATGTCATATCTACTAATGTTCATAAATGAAATGTTTTTTCTTTTAAAGGTCATTAATCTACAATTTTTCTTCACTCACAATACCATTTCAAAGAGGGGGAAAATGTATGCATCCAAATTTACTCACCTCATTAATTGTTAGTAATATTCCTATTAGTCAATACTAATTACCCTTATCTAATTTATTCCCTTTCATCTATGCTAATTTGTCCCCTTCCTAATTATTTATCTAATATCCCCCCATCAACTAACTTTATTCTACCCCACCAATTAATTAATGCATCCCAAATCCCCATTATCTAAATCTAACCCCACTTATCCTATTATTTGGGAATTTTAAATTACCAATGGCCCACCTACTAACCTATGCCTAGGCTCTCCTACACCCCTAGTTCATAATCCTTACGTAATCCCAATTTAATCCCCATGTTAGTGTCTAAAATTACACTAAAGTAATTGGGGCCTTTTCAAATGCAAATCATAATTCCTCGGCCCAAATTCATGTTTTTAAAGTGTTCCTTCAAAGGTCAAGTTCATGTAAAAATTGGTTGTCCTAATATGGTCTTTACTCAGTGAATGTGTCTTTCACCTTAGACTTTTTAAGGATTTTTGTACAAACACAATGTCCAATGTAAATAGGTCTTTAGGCCTTTTCTCTTAGAAAAAAATTCTAAAGACTTATTTCTGTTGAACATTATTCCTATTACAAAAGGTCTAATTGAATTCAATATCTTATTTTACATCAAGCTAAGTGTTCCATATAAATCTGATGAGTATTATTTGTTTTGGATCATTTTCCACTGCAAAAATTCCAAAGGGCACTTTCCCTTTAGGCATTTTGCTCGCACAAAAAACCCAACAAAAATCCTTTGTTTTGAAAAAAGTGCAAAGTCTTATTTATTTTAGACTTTTTGTTGATGGTAAAAATTTTGAAGGGCACTTGCCCTTTGGATATTTTGCCTACACAAAAAAATTGAAAGAAATGTAAGGACTTATTTATTTTGTAAAAAGTGTTTACAAAAAATCTAAATTATTATTCCTTTAGGTATTTTGTCTACACAAAATTTATGAAGGATTATTGCTTCGAGCATTTTATCCATATAAAAATCCTAAAGGGCTAATTCCTTTTGGCATTTTTGTCTACACAAAAATCTTGAAGGGTCATTTTACCTTTCAAAAAGTCTTAATGGTTATTTCCTTTAGGTGTTTTGCCCATGCAAAATTTACAAAGGACACTTTCAGAAGATCCGAAGGACATTTTAATAAGTCCAAAGGGAACTTTCAAAAGGGTCATTTTGCATATGAAAAATCCTTGAAGGATCAATTATTTTTGGTATTTTTCCCTTGATAAAACTTATTAAAGGTATGTTTAAAATCCCAAAGGGTAATTTTGGCAAATTTGCTATATAGAAGAAGTCATATTTCCTTCGGTTATTTATGAAAATTTAAATTTATATAGGGAAATTATTTTAGACAAAATATCCAAAATAATTATCCTAATGATGGCCAAAATCCTTCATGGCAATTATCTCAAACATTTTGTCTAAGATAATTGTCTGGATAGAATTCCTAAAAGAATATTTGTGAGACAATTGTGCCAAAGAAAAGCCCAAAATAGAAGTATTGAAGATAAATAAATGCCAAAAACAAAGACTTAAACTAAATTAATGTGAAATAAATTCCCTAAAGAAATTTCTAAATTGTAAAGGTGATGGTCTTGTAGATTTCTTTCGACATGCATGTAGATGTTAACTTTAAGCCAAGGCAAGTGGCCATTGGGATTCAAATGTTCCAAGATGGTTGTGCAAGCATAAATTTTAGACCGTATGTTGTAGTCATTTGTGTTCAAATGAAGGATATTCAATGTCATGCATTTACACAAATCAAGATGATTCAATAGTGCATGATCAAAGCTGAGTAGTTAAAGGAGACATTGAATGGAATCAACCATGTTTCAAGTTTTTTTAATAGATTAAATAATTTCCATTTGATCTTGGAGGTAGGATATTTTTTAGTTAGTGTAGGGCTTTGGTTTGTTTCTTTCTTGTTCTTCCTTTCCTATCCCTTGTTTGTATATAATGTCTATACATGTTTATTTTATTTATTTTGTGTTATTCTTTGTTTTTTTAATAAGTCTTTTCAAGATAGTCCTCAGCTCAGGTTTCATCCAGTCACTCAAAGGACATTTTAAATTGGGAGTGCAGGTGTAAAGGGATTATGGGTCTGAAATGTGATTTTGATGTTTTTAATTTTAGGGAGACTAGTAATGACAAATAAATAGACTAATCATTCCCTAAAATCTTGAACTTTATTTTGATCAAAGATTGATTCTAATAAGGTTTGCATATGCAGGATGAAAGTTCAAATTATTAAATCATGATCATTCTTGCACTTAAATAACATTCATTACCTAAGGTAAAGTTTGTGACCAAGGATGATTGCCTAAAGATTAGACACTTGACCAGATCCCAAAACCCAACTAAATTGGTTCCTAACCTTTGCTAGAAAGCTGAAAATGGTCTATAAAAAAGAAAAAAAATACAAAAATAAGAACTCATTATAAATTTAGAAAGTAACTTTTAAAGAAAATGTGATATGGGTAATTTATACTAGGCTATGGATGCTTGATTAATAGTGGAGCAAGGCCTTGAATAGAGCTAAAGACATATCTATTGGGGCTACAGACACCTGGATAGTAGTAGAGAAATACCCAAGCCTTCTCTAAGCTAAAATAATGGTTCTTAATGAATATTCAAATATGTTTTAAGTTAATGTTAATGGTTAAAGACATGAAGTATAGAAATTAATCTTTAAACCTCATGGAAAGTAGTAAGTGGAATCAAAGAACACACACAACATGATTAGGTTTTTATATTTGATCCCAAATTTTCATGTGTGAGGCTTATTTTAAACATGATTAGGTCTTAGCAATAGTTCTTGATCAAGTGAAATGAATAGCCTAGTTTTAAGTTTGAACCATGATCTCTAAATTTTAAAACATATTACTATATAAATTCACTTGATCATAATTGTAAGTTTGAACCATGATCTCTAAATTTTAAAACATATTTTTATGGAAATTCACTTGATTAGGGTGTTACTAGCATGTATGCACATTGTCTTTGTTGAAATTTACATAGTTTGATTGGCCTATATGTGCATGATTCTATTTTAGATTTTATGCTAATTTGCTAGCATTGGATTTCTAAGTTTTAGATTTGTAGTTTTAATAGATATCTCCCTTAAAATGGATTATGTCTAGTTTCATGATTTAATGTCAATTACCCTAGCCCAAGTCTTTCCATTTAAATTCAAAATTGGTTGGAACATTTTTAAATGGGAGCATTTTATAATGCCATGGACTTAGTTAAATTTGTATACTAAGGTTTGGTTATGTTTATTTACATGACCAAACCCTAGTCTAAACATCTATGATTAGTCCCTTTTAGGTCCTAAGATCATTTATCCTATGTTCCTCATGGTGTAAGCTAATGAATGGTCCTTTTTATTTAGCAGAGCCTAATTATATTTTGATCTTAGTCTAAAATTTAGCCTAATGGATTAACTCATATTTATTAATATAAATCAAAACCTTGGTCTAAGATTGTAGCCTAAGTCATATATTATTTCTTAGCTATGAATTATTTTTATTTTTCACTATGTATAGTTTCCAATCATGTTTTGACTTAACATATTACAATCAATGGCCCATATTTTCTCAAGAAATCAAGATTTAATGATGCAAGTTTAAATTCAAAAGGTTAAACTCTCAGTGCATGATAAGTCTCGATCATGTTCCCATTGATCGATGGTATGTGGTTAAATATACACCTTTCAATTGACGGGGTGTAATAAGTCAAGATTTCAAACTAATCCCAAAGTGAATGTGGTGATGACACACATCATAACTATGTGAGATAGAGTATTTAGTAGCCAATGACATTTGATCTTTTGGATCAAAATACAATGACATGCATTGATCCAACCTAGCAATATCTAATAGCATTAGATTAAAGGGTCCTTTTTATTCATATTTTAAACTTGGTCTAGGGATTTACCCTAAATTTTCGTTATATTTATTAACACAATGAAACCTTAGCTTAAAACCTTATGCTACATCCTTATTAAACACTAGGCCCTCTTTTATTTTGTTTCAAGCTTAGTATAAACTTTGGCCTAAAAATTTTATTTGTGTTCATTAACATAAATAAGATATTAGTCCAAAGACTTTAGCTTAAAGCTTTGTATTGTTCCTCAGGTTTTTACTTAGACATTTTTATTGTTTGTAGGAATAAATAATGCTCAATATCATGGATTGTAATCTGATGATGTGTGTTTGATCAGATGAAGATATATAATACCATGAAGGCACAGTTGAAAAGTCAATACATGGTCCTAATCTAAATATTGATAACATTCCTAGAGATCAATGATGCACATTCAAGTGTACACTATCCAATCTATGGTGTGTATTAAGTCAAGAATTTTCAATGAAGCCAAGGATGAATGCAAGACTACCACTTGGAAATAGAACATTAATTCAATAAGACTAATCAAGCAGGATGCAGAAAAGCCTATGGAGCTTATAAGAGGAACAATTTTGGTATAAGATCCTATACATCCAATGGCATTTGATATTTTGTATCAAGATCAATGGCACACATTTTCTCAAGTGATCAGATCTAAGGGTAAAAGCCAAGGTGGAATTTTTAAAGGACTCAAGACCAATAATTAAGTGGTACATGCCTAGATTAGAGCTAATGAAGTAACTTAGTTAATTTCAAACCTCACAAGTACCTAATTGGATCTGATGTGGCATGTCAAGTGTCAATATTGGTTATAAATCCAAAGACTAAGTGTTCTTTAATAGATGGTAAATGATTCAAAGCATAGAGGAAGGACTAGAGGCCATTTTAAAGCATATTTTGCTATCATAGCCATCGATCATTTTCCATTTACATCACAACTAGATCATTAACATGCCATCATTGTAAAAGTAGGTTATTACATGACATGTATTAAGGAAAAGGAAATTATCCATGGGATTCCAACTATACAAACAAGAGATCAAGAGCTTCTCTAAATAGTTTCACATGAGGATAAAGTTTGTTTCGCCCTTGATCATGAAAATTCTCCTTCCATCAAAAATGAAAATATTTATAGCCATAAAATCAAAGAGGTTTTTCCAAATATCCATTATTCATTGTAGGTGTAGTTAGAACAATGATCATTTTCTTAAAAATTAATGAATATCTCAAGTGTGGCATGGAATATTTCCTAGCTAGGAACATCTTGGTGAAATAAAAAAAATTGTTATGAAATTTTCTAAAATGACCTCCCATAGTCCTAGATTTGACAAGGATTGAAAATGTATAAATAGGAGGATTTTCCTCTATTTCAATGTTTTTATTGGTTGTTTTTGGGGCTTGTAGCTATTAATATCTGCTTTATCTAAGTCTAGGTTCTACAAATTTTTTGGGATCAATTACTATGTGTAGAGTTTGTCTCTTGCTAAGGTGGTTGTAGTTATACATCCATTAGCAAGCTTTGAGAGCATGTTTATATGTCTCCCTTGTCAAAAGAGAAATCTCACCATGCTTGTCCCATTGACAATAATTTTAACAATCAATGTGTGTAAAGTTTATTTTCAATATTAATGAAAATGCTTGTGGTTCTTTGCTCTTTCTTGTTGATGAAGTACAATAATATGTCTTACAAGTCTTGCTAATTGGATATTTGGGTTTATGTTCACTACTAGTTGTAATTTTGAGCATTTATCTTGGTTGTAAATCCCTTTCTATAGTTTAACTTTGAAAATGTTTTATTGAGTGACCTTTTAAGGTACCTTAGGTCTACAAATTTGACAAGAAAAAGTCTCTTGAAATTTTAGTTGTAGTGTATGCTCTAGGTTTTTAGGGACCATTTGGTGTTTCCCATTAGCTTGTATTTGAGTCTTTTATACATATTTTGGTAAGGATAATGTCATGAACTTTGTAATAGACCCTACTATTTGAAATATGCCACCAACACACCACCTTCCATTTTTATATAGTCAATTAACTGTCACACCTCATCCCACCTTGCATATAATATATCCTTTACATATTATGAGTATCATTTTCCCTATAAATGCATAATATCTTTCTTACCTAACATCTATTTAAATTATTTTACTTTGAATACTAGTTCTACAATTTTCCATTTGAACTATATCTTGAAGATTCTTCATAATGAAAGTTGTATTCATATACATGTCTATCTTTAGTAGCCATAATGTCACCTAGTGCATTTGTGCATCCCTTGTGACAACCCTTCTCAGGTAGAGTGTGTAAGTTTGGTTGTGTCCAAGTCACATATGTGTCTCTTTATGCCAATAATCCCCATATATGTTGAATTTCATATTCTCTCCATGTGAGCTAGCTACCCCTTAGGTCCTCTCACCTTGGTTCAGGTAGAGTAGAAGTAGTAGGGAGATAACCATGCCCTTTATCAGTGATTCTTAGTCATTTTCTTAGTCTGGTCCATTCTTGATGTCCAACCTTTCCTTGGCTATAACGACATACTAGTGGGTTTTTCATCATTATTTTCCACATTTCTTCAATTATATAAGGCTAGATATATATGGTTTATAATTGGGAACCAACACTCAACTGATGCCATTACTAGGGACTAAACTAAACTTATGGTCACTTGTGTTGCTAGGAATTCTTATAGAGAGCCATGATATATCATATTATGAAATTCTATGTTGTTACTACATTTATTTGACTATCTTGGTTGTCAACATTACATCACTCTATTGGGGATGTTCCAGGAAGTTTATAAGGTTTGACAAGTCAACTTATGTTGAATTTATTATAAGGAGTTGTTAACATTGTACATTAAAAGGTGTTTTGTCACCTTTGAACATTATTTTGAAAATTTTTAGTGTCTTTATTCTCTATCTCATTAAGATATAACAAGTATAATTTTAACATGTATCACAAATAGTTTGTCAACTGTTATATTCTAGAATTTTGGTTCTAGTGTTGACTCCATTTTATTTTCTAGTTTTAAGGAAGATTGGTGTGATCTAGGAATTAGACTCAAGAGATGATGGTTAGTATGGTGTTAATTTCAAAATTAAAATAAAATGAAATAAACACACTAATAGCATAATATCTCTAGGCCTAGACACTAGGGAGAGCTTAGTTAACAAAAGAAAATGACAAGCATAACTAAAAAGTAAGGGATCAAATACAAGAGTTTATTTACCTTCCTTGGATGCTCCAAATGTCTTTGTAGTAGTAGCTTACTTGGCTTGTACTCATGAAGTCCTTGGCAATGGAAGCTTGGTTACCTCCCTCTCTTCTTGGCACCTTTGGCTTGTGGTTTGGTTTGGAATCAATTTGGCATTATAACACTAGTTTCTTGAAGATTTTGGAACCAATCTTGCATTATAACTTTTCACTAATTAAACATAAAAATGATGTTGTGAGTCCTATTTATAGATTTTTGGATATGATCAGAATCAACCTCAACTATACATTTCAAGATTAAGATGTGTAGTTGAGGATTAATATAATTTTGAAATTAAAATTTGTAATTATCCTCATCATGGCATTAGAAGAAGGGGAAATTAAGAGGCATGGAGGGAATCATGGAAGACATTGATGAGGCATAGAGGGCATGAATCATGATATTTATGGCATTTATGGCCTAAGGATGTCTTCATAAGAAATGATGTCACTTGATGATGTAGATATTCAATATTCACTTCCAAAACAAAGTATTCAACAATTTTCTATGGTATTCTTGATTAGGCCTTGATTTTTGTTAATTAACTCTTAAGCATGATTAAGCACTTTGTGTACAAATTACTCAAATTGATAAGAATGCCTTGTTATTGGTCCTAAATTTGACTAGATTGGAATTCAAAGTCCACATTAGATTCATTAGATGTGTATTCCCATTTATAATGTTGCTAATAACAACTAACAAAGGCAAAAGTATTGTGCAAAAGATTTGATAGGAAAGAGCAGTCTAGAGCACGTAGGTGTAAATTTGGCATTTTGACTCTAAATAAACTAATCAAAGATAGTTATCCCATAATTACATTACCCCATTTAGGGATACCCTGTCCAAAATTGGCACTTGCATATATCATTTTCACATCATTTTTAATGTTTTAGTGTTTTTAAGACAAATTGTGCATTGTGGGTGAAAACTAGCCAAAATCCTGATTAGAGGTTATCAATGGCCAATTTTAGGTGTTTAAAATTGGTGCCTATTATGAATACCTTTGTTAAATTTCAACTTTGAGTATTTACTTGTTTGTAAATCTGAAATGATTGAGATCATATTTCAAAGGTGACCCATCTAAGAGACTTGTTCCACCCTTAGGTATTCCTTAAAGAATAAGGGGATAAGTCTAGAGGCTTATTGAAGGGAAAAGTTTAGCTACTCTGGACCATCAAGATCTTGATAATCTTAAAATATTTGTTGACCCCCCTCATTGAGGACTATTATAGCTCTTCTACTAATTATAAAACACATAGACCTATTTATTTTCCATCTCCTTTTCAACTAACTAAATCCCCTCCCAAGTCTGATCCACCAAGTCCACCTTATTCACCTCCTCATATCCCTTTGATATTTGTTCTTAAACCTCTTATTGAACCAATCATGAGGCATAGGGACCAAGATGAGAATTCACATCCTACATTCTACATTATTAGATTTAG
The DNA here is from genome assembly GCA_037957365.1 of Torreya grandis. Classification (NCBI taxonomy): domain Eukaryota; kingdom Viridiplantae; phylum Streptophyta; class Pinopsida; order Cupressales; family Taxaceae; genus Torreya; species Torreya grandis. The sequence goes on from JARHVA010004024.1 coordinate 222,514, forward strand.
GCCTATCAATTTTGGTGAGATGAAAGGATATCCTAATGAGCTCCCAAATCAAGTTAGGAAATGCCTCCCAAAATTCCAAGGAAATAATGCATTGATCAGTGATCAACATCTGAGGGCCTTTCAAAATATCATTGAATATTATGAAGTTGATTATGAAGATGTGTGCATTATTTTTTTTATGCACACACTAGAGGACTATGCTCATAAATGGTTTAATTCCTTTCCTATTGTATGTATTGATTCATGGGAAGATATGTAAAAAAAATTTAGAATTAAATATGGTGCTAGGATTGATTTAAGGTTTCTCTTGGCTGAATTTGAAAATATCAATAAAAATCCTAATGAGTGTGTGTAGGACTTCAACACATGGTTCAACAAGACCATGATGTAGCTACTTGAAAATATCAAGCCTAGAGATATTATGTGATTGATAAATTATTGTGATGATTTTGATAATAAGGCTATGTACTACTTAAGGGACAAGGCTCCCATTAACCTATGGTTAACATTCAATATGGCCATACAAATTGAGAACAACATAAAGGATATGGGAAAGCCCATGAATAATTAAGATGATGTGAATTTGGTTAATCTAGAAAATACACAACCCATAAAGACAACTAGTTGGAGAAAACTATCAAAACTTTAGCCTTTGTTGTCAAAGAAATGCCATATAATTAGCTAAAGCTGAAAAGGGGGTCCCTTAGGTGTCTACCAACTATGATCAGAGTCTAATTCTGAGTCAAGAATAAAGGGGGCCTTCCTTCCACCATCAATATAATGATAGAGGGAAGATTATTTCACATGAAGATAAAATGGAAAGAAATTAGAATAAAGGGCTAGGAAATAAGTGCCTAATCATTTAAACACTAAAATAAGTATTACAGATTGTGACATTGATATTTAATGGTGTGAGAAGTGATTCCTTCTGCATCTCCCATGTGATACAAGTGAGCTGATTGTTCAAGATGTAGATGAACTTGATTTTACATAATATGATGATGAGATCATGATGTTCAATTGTTAAATCCCCTGAAGTAAAATGACTACCTCCACAAAATTACTGAGAGTTATTACTTTTGTTTAATTTTGGAGTGTAATTGAGAAAGTGAATGTTCTAAATCTTAAATTTTATTATGATGTCAATATGGTACAAACATATGAATTTCCCATTCATGATTTTGATTTATTACATTATATGATGATCAAGAAAGATGATAGGGGGATTCCATCAGTTAAAGATAGGAAACTACTAATCAATATGATAATGGACCAAGAGAAAGAGTATCACTTGAGAAGAATATCTTAGGATGTTTCTCCTCAAGACACTACCCATATAAATCCTAAGGTAGGGGATGATAATAAGGAGGCTAATAAAACTATATTAGTTTGTAAAGCTTCGAGGCTAGTGATTTTTTTCCAAGATGCTAAGCTAAGAATTGTTCTAGCCAAGAATAGAGTACCCATGTTTTCTAACATCTCTAAGGGTGATAATGATACTAAAACTAATCTACCTTTAAAGGTTATTGTTAAAAATAAAAATCCATCCTAGCCTACTCCATTTCATACCATAATTGACTATATTATATTTTAAGGTGTTATCACTTTTCCACCAAATACCCCTCTTCCTCAGTATATAATATGTGATATGGCCCAAGTATTGAGCTAGCTAAAAGTCACTGTGCCACTTGTTGAATTGTTAAGAATAACTTAACATAGGAAGAGGGAATTTTAATATTTATAATTTGGTGAAAGCTTATCTATGAATGAAATTGAGTTACCCCAAACACCCTCAAAAAATTATGAAGAATCAGAAGAGGTTGTTGAACCTACTTTAGAGGTCTATTCAAGGACTACATTAGTAGAAATTCATTTAAATGTTCACAAATACATGGTTGATTTCAGATATTCTTGTAATGTGATGTCCTTAGGTATCCTTAATGATCTTAGAGTGAATATCATGTCAGCCTTTGGAAAGTGTTATGCTATGGACTCATGAGAGGTTCTAGTTGTTGGACAAGTTAATGGGTTGGTGGTATAATTGGTAGTGCACATAAGAAAGTATTTGAATATTGATGTGGTAGTTTAAGACTACCCTCCTAAGTGGGGTATTATACTATCATGAAAATGGACTACTAGCATGGGTATAACTATATAGATAGACCTATCACATGCCACAATTTTGATAAAGGGTAAGATGGTCAAGCTTTATAGAGATTCAAAGATGTTGCATGTCATTAAGGATTGAAAACATGATCTTAATGAAGTGTTGTACATAGATGTTGAGATTGGTAGCTTCATTATGAATTCTAATACTAGTTAATAACCTATTGTTCTTAATGTTGAGCCTAAAAATGAAAATATAGTTTGGAATATGACCTTTGTTGGGGCTTGCTCTAACCTTGGAAATGGAGCTGGGGTTGTCTTTTATGCCCCCAATGGTAAATGTTTTATGTTTTATTTTTAGATATCCTTTGAGTGTACTAAAAATACTATTGATTATGAGGCACTCTTTCTTAGTTTAAGGATTTCCCATGAACATGAAATTAAATTTTTTATTGTTAAGGGAAAATCTGATCTAGTGGTAAAGCATGTATGTAGTGATTTTTCCATAAAAAATAAAACGTTAAAACAATATCAGAATGTTATTTAGGATCTGCTTGAATTTTTTGATGTATTCAATTTTTGTTATCATGATAGAAGTTTTAGCCAACAAGCTGACAAACTTACAGGGTTAGGCACTTAGTTTGATGTTGCAAACATGAGCCCTCATTATCAGTATCAAGTGAAGGTTCTTGTCAAGCCTTCAATCCAAGACAATGTTCATCATTGATAAGCCTTTGATGATGAATAGATTAAAAGGTTTCTAAATTATGAAGCTAAGTTCATTGTCAGCTCATAGACCTAAAACTTATGATTCAAGTTTATGATGGGAAGGAGACCTTGTTTGGGAAGGACATTATGCAGTTGAAGACAAACACTCTCCCAAGAGGACTAGTTAGTTTATAATCATAATTTGATGGAGCAAATACAATCAAGTTGAGAAACTCATTCATTTCAAAGGACATGACTAAGTGAAACTTGGGTTCTCATGAGAATACAAGAAAGGTTTAGTTGGGTACTCACTCAAGTGTAACTAATAAAAAAGCTTATATGCAATTGTTAAGGAAGTACAAAGATTGCTTAGTGTGGTCTTATTCTAAGCTAAAATTGTATAGGTAATAATTATTCTATCATGTCATCCCATTATAACCTGATAGTAATCCTTTCAGGTATAAATAGAGACCCATTAACCCCATCTTGGCCAGCAAGATGTAGGATGAATTAAAGAAGCTAAAGGATAGTGGTATTATTCAACCCATTAGGTATTTGTCATGGGTGGTGAACTTAGTCCCTATAATAAATAAATATGGTGACATCCACTTGTGTGTGGAATTAAAAATCCTAAAAAAAGCTTCTTTAAAAGATGATTATCCCCTACCCAATATAGAGAACCTATTGTAAAGCATTATTAGATCAAAATTATTGTCCACATTAGATGGTTTATCAGGTTGTGGTGAAGGAATCTAAAATATCCAATACCATGTTCATTATGCCTTGGGGCACACATATATATATGAGGATACCTTTCAGCTTAATGAATGTTGATGCAATGTTCTAGCAAGCTATGGATGTCACTTTTGTAGGGATAATTAAATAGTTCATTATTGTATATCAAGATGACATTATTGTGTACTCCAAGACTAGAGAAGAGCATTTAGAGCATCTAAAAAAGGTGATAATTAGATGTAGGTAGTTTATAATTTTGCTTAACCTAATGAAATACCACTTTGGAATATAAAAGGATAAATTGTTAGGACATACAGTCTCCAAGGATGGTGTCATGATTGATCCTAAAAGGGTCAAAGCCATTGACAAAGTGCCTATCCCATAGTCCAAGAAAGGAATTCAATCTTTCTTTAGACAAATTAACTTTGTAAGGAGGTTTGTGTCCAATTTTATAGAGATTACTTTGGATATTATTTCCATGATGAAGAAGGACTAAACCATCAAATGGGAGAAGGCCATGAAAGAGTTTAGTGACATCAAGGTAGATTTAAAGTCTACCCCTATATTGGCTAGTCCTAATTACATGAAGCCATTCCAAATATTTTCTTTTGCATCATACAATACTGTTGATGTTATTTTATAGTAAAATAATAAGGATGGTCATGAATAACCCATATCTTTCTTTATAAAAGCTATGAAAATTCCTGAACTAAACTACACCATCATGGAAAAATAAGCTTTCACTCTTTTGAAGGTTATTAAAATGTTCAGGCCATATATTATGAGTTTAAGATTCATTGCCTACATCCCACACACTATGGTGAAGAAAATTTTACCTCAAATTGAAGTATTTATCAAGAAGTGTAGGTGGGTCAACAAGTTATAGGAGTATGACCAAGTTAGTAAGGTAGATGGGTCTAACCAAGCTTATGGTTGACACCAATTTGAAAGCTATTAAGGTAAACACTATTGTTTTTAATATTGATTATTCTTTTAGTCAATTTAACATATCTATATAGTATAGGGATATTATTTACTACTTGTAAAATTTGAGTTATCCCCCTAACTTGGACAACAATCAAATAACTCTTAAGCTTGTGTCCTAAAAATACCTCTTGATTGAGAATGGACTATTATGGAAGAATCTAGATGGGGTTCTCCTAAGATGTATGCTAGAAGAATAGACTATTTTATTGATTGAAGAATTCCATTATGGAGTTTGTGGTGGCCATTTTACACCTAAACTTATAGCTCATAAAATTTTGAGAGCTAGTTATTGGTGGCTATCATTGTTAAAACATGTTTCTTATAAAATTAGAAAGTGTGCAAAATGTCAGAACTTTGCTAGGAGGATGAAAGATTCAATTTATCTTCTCTTGTAGCCTATGATGATTAAAGGCCTATTCAGACAATGGGAAATGGATTTCATTGGATAAATTGTTGATTCATCAAGTGTTGGACATAGGTGGATACTAATTGAAATTGATTACTTCCCAAAATGGGTTGAATCAATCCCTAAAAAGAAAGAAACACACTAGGTAGTCATGGATTTTTTGTTAAATCAAATTATGTGTAGATTTGGTGTGTTTTTTAGGATAATTATTGATAATGTCATGAGCTTCAAATCCAAAACTTTGGTGGCATTGTGCAAATACCATGGGATTTAATTGACTTATGATTCTAATTACAATCCTTAAGGGAATAGGAAATAAGAATCAAGTAACTAGAACTTACTCAAGATCATTAGGTAAACATTTGAAGAAAACAAGAAGAATTAGGGTGAATAGTTAAAGTTTGCCTTATGGGTTGATATGATTACACCTAAGAAAGATAAAAGTAGAAGCCCTTTTGATCTTGTTTATGGATTTCAAGTAGTTTTTCCTATGAATTTATAGTTTCCCACCTATCATCTCATGTAACAACTAGAGGATGATGAATAGGTCAACCACTATGAGAATAGGATGAACCAGATTATTGAGCTTGATGAAATTCAAAGACAAGATCATGAAAGGCACCTCAAATTGAAAGAGAAGATAAAGAAAATATTTTATAGGAAGGTCAATCTAAGAACCTTCCAAGAAGGTTATTTGTTTCTACTTTGGGATAGCATGCATGAGGAGAAAGGAAAGCACGACAAATTTGATGCCTTATAAATGGGTCCTTATTCCATTGACTACTAGATTGGGGAGTATACTTTCTTCTTGAGAGATATGGATGGTAAACTATGAAAACTACCAGTCAATGGTAGACATCTAAAACACTTCCTTCATTAAGTCCTTAGCATGTGTAACATATTATATAATGTTTTGTATAGCTTTGTTCTTTTGTTATTTTATTCCCCCTACTTTGGGCCTTGTTTTGTACAATTTCCCTTTGTGTTTCTATTATGTGTTTTTCTTCATATCCTCCTAATATTTTTTTTTGTTTGCCTCATTTTTCTAGCCATTATGAGTGAGTTTTGATCAAATTTTTAAGTCTTGACTCCATGGCTCATTGCATTAGCACTTGGTCCTATGTTCTAGGGTTCTTTGCACACCCATACGGGGTATGCATCCTTGGGTGAGAGCCAGTATTAGTGCCAAAAATTGAAATAAATAAATTTGGCCCTTTTCAAATTCAAATACTAAGTCCTCATCCCAAATTCTTATTTTCAAGTTTTCCTTTAAAGATCAAGTTCATGTAAAAATAGGCTAAGTCCTAATCTGGTCTTTGCTTGGTGAATGTGTATTTTCCCTTAGAATTTTTTGGGATTTTTGTGTGAACACAATATTAGATGAAAATAGGTCTTCTATCCTTCTATCTTGTACAAAAGTTCCAAAGAATTATTTCCATCAGACATTATGTTTGTTACAAAATGTTAGAAGGAATTCAATGTCTTGTTTTGCATTAGACTAAGTGTTCCAAAAAAAATCTGATGAGTCTTATTTGTTTTAGAATGTTTATCCATTGTAAAAAGTCTAAAGGGAACTTGACCTTCAAGAATTTTACCTACACAAAAGGCCTAAAAAACCCTTTCTTTAAGAAAAGGTACAAAGTCTTGTTTATTTTGGATTTTTTTTTTGTAGTAAAAATTATGAAAGGCACTTGCCCTTTAAGAATTTTGCCCATGCAAAAAACCTAAAAGAAATGTAAAGAATTATTTATTTTGACAAAAGTGTTTTAAAAAAGTCTAAAATATTATTCCTTTGATAATTTTATCTGTATAAAAAATCTAAAGGATTATTCCTTTGAGCATTTTGTCAGCATAAATAACCCAAAGGGATAATTCCTTTGGTCATTTTTGTCCACATAAAAAGCCCTAAGGGTCATTTTCCCCTTTAAAAATGTCCAAAGGGTCATTTTATTCAAGAATTTTACCCTTACAAAAAAAATTAAGAATACTTTATAAGATCTAAACAACATTTTAATAAGTCTGAAGGGCACTTTTAGAAGGATCATTTTGCCTTTACAAAATCCTCAAAGGATAAATTCTTTCAATCATTTTTCCCTTGACAAAACTTATGAAGGGTAAATTTAAAATCTTGAAGGGTATTTTTATCAAAGTTGCTATGGATTAGAAGTCATATTTCCTTTAGTCATTTTACCCATGCAAAAATTCCAAAAAAAAACTATTCTTTGAGAAAAATGAGAATGTTTAATTTTTGTGAGGAAATTGTTTCGAACAAAATATCCAAGATAATTATGTTTCTGAAGGCTAAAATCATTCAAGGAATTTGTCTCATATATTTTTTATGAGACAATTATCTTGATAGAATGCCTGAAATAATTGTTGTGAGAAAATTATACTAAAGGAAATCCCAAAGTAGAAGTGTTGAGGATGAAGAATTGTTGAAGACAAAGACTCAGACCAGATTATCATAGAACAAAGTCCCAAAATAAATTTTTTATTTATAAAGGTGACAGTCTCATAGACATCTTTTGATGGGTGCATATATTTCAACTTTAAGCCATGAAAAGTAGCCATTAGGATTCAAATGTTCCAAGGCGGTCACATGAGCATCAATTTTAGACCCTGTGAATTATCCATTTATTTTCAAACAAAGGCAGATCCAATGCCATGCATTTTCATGAATCTAGATGATCTGATGTGGTGAAATCAAATATAAGTAGGCAAAGGATCCATTAAGTGAAAGTAACCACATTTCAAGGTTTTGTAATAGATTAATTGATTTTCATTTGATCTTGGATGTAGGATCTTTTTGTGTTAGTGTAGGGCTTTGGTTTATTTATTTCTTATTCTTATTTTCTTGTCCCTTGTTTGTATATAATGTATGTACATGTTTATTTTCTTTCTTTTGTGTTGTTATTTCTTTTTTTTAATAAGTATTTTCAAGATATTCCTCAGCTCAGGTTTCATACAGTCGCTCAAAGAAGGACCTTCTAAGTTGGGAGTGTAGGTGTAAAGGGATTATGGGTCTAAAATGTGAGTTTGATGTTTTTAATTTTAGGGGGACTAGCAAAGACAAATAAATAGCTAATCATTCCATAAAATCTTGAACTTTTTTTTTATCTAATCTTGATTATAATAAGGTTTTTATATGCAAGATAAAACTTTAAATTATTGAAGCATAGTCATGCTTGTACTTAAACAACATTCATAGCCTAGAGAAAAGTTTGTGACCAAGGATGATTGCCTAAAGATCAAACACTTAACAAAATCCCAAAACCTGGTTAAATTGGTTCCTAAATTTTAATAAAAGGCTAGAAATGGTCCATAGAAAAGAAAAAAATACAAAAATAAGAACTCATTACAAATTTAAAAAGGAACTTTTCAATCAAAGGTGATTCAGGTAATCTCCATCAAGGCTATAAACATCTGGCTATTGGTGGATCAAGGACTTAAATGGAGCCAAAGGCATCTCTATTGGGGCTATGTAAGCCTAGATGATAGTCGAGCAATGCACAAGCCTTCCCTAAACTAAAAACGTGGTTCTTAATAAATATTTAAACATGTTGTAAGTCAATGTCAATGGTTAAAGACATGAAATATATAAATTTCTCTCTGAACCTCATGGAAAATAGTAAATGGAATCAAAGCACACACACAACATGACTAGGTTTTGATATTTGATCCCAAATTTGCATGTGTGAGTCTTGTTTTAAATATGATTAAGTATTAGAAATAGTGCTTGATAAAGTGAAATAAATAGACTAGTTGTAATTTTGAACCATGATATCTAAATTTTAAAACATATTGCTATGGAAATTCACTTGATCAAGGTATTACTAGCATTTCTGCACATTGTCTTTATGGAAATTCACCAAGTTTGATTGGTATATTTGTGCATGATTATGGTTTAGATCTTATCTTAATTTTACAACATTAGATTTATGAGTTTCACATTTGCAATTTTAACACAGTTCTCCTTTACAATGGATTATGTTTGGGTTTCATGATTTAATGTCAATTACCATAGCCCAAGTATTTCCATTTGAATTCAAAATTAGCAAGAAAATTTTTATGCAAGAGAATTTTAGAATACCATGGACTTAGTTAAATTTTTATACTAAGGCTTGGTCATTTTTATTTACATGACCAAACCCTAGTCTAAAAATCCATGATTAGTTCCTTTTAGGTCCCAATATCCTTTAACCTATGTTCTTCATGGTCTGAGCTAACATGTGGTCCTTTTTATTTAGAAAAGTCTCATTCTATTTTGATCTTAGTCTATACTTTAGCATAAGGGATTAACTTGTATTTATTAATATGAATCAAAACATTGGTCTAATATTGTAGCCTAAGTCTTATAGGATTTTTGAGATTTGACTTATTTATATTTTTCACTGTCTAAAAGCACCAATCATGTTCTAACTTAATAGATTACAATTGATGGCCCATGTTTTCTTGAGAAATCAAGATAAAATGGTGTGATTTAAAAGTCAAAAGTTCAACCTAAAAGTGTATGATAAGTCTTGAGCATGTTTCCATCGATCAATGATATGTGATTAAGCAAACACCTTCTGATTGATGGGGCACATTAAGTTAAGATTTCAAATTGAGCCCAAAGTGAATGTGATGATGACACGTATCATAAATATGTTAGATAGAGTATTGAGAAACCAATATAATTTGATACTTTGGATCAAAATCCAATGGCATATGTTGATCCAACATAGCAAGATCCAATAGTGTGAGATCAAAAGGTCCCTTTTATTCATGTTTTAAAATTGGTCTAAGGCTTTACCCTAAAGTTTCATTGTATTTATTAATATAATGAAACCTTACATTAAAACTTTATGCTATGTCATTATTATTAAGAAATGGGACCTCTTTTATTATGTTTTGAGCTTAGGATAAACTTTGGCCTAAATTTTTATTTGTGTTCATTAACATAAATAAGATCTTAGTCGAAACACTTTATCTTAAAGCTTTGTATTGTTCTTCATGTTTTAACTTAGACTTTTTTATTGTTTTTAGGAAAATATCATGCTCAATCTCATGGATTACAATCTAATGATGTACATTTGATTAGATGAAGATATCTAGTAGTGTGATGGCATAGTTTAAAAGTTAATACATAGTCCTAGGCTAAAGATTGAGCATGTTCTCAGATATCGATAATGCATATTCAAGAGTACACTATCCAATCTATGGTGCATATTAAGTCAATAATTTTTAACAAAGCTCAAGATGAATGCAGGATGGACACTTAGAAAGAGTGCATTATCCTAATAGGATTGATAGAGTAGGTTGTATAAAATCCCACAAAGCAACCAAGTGGCACCATTTTGGTATAATACCCATAGATAACCAATGACATTTGATATTTTGGATCAAGATCTATGGAACACATTTTCTTAGGTGAGTATATCTAATGGTGTGAGCCAAGGTGGACTTTTCAAAGGGCTCAAGACTAATAAACAAGTGTCATGTGCCCAAATTAGAGCCAATGAAGTAACTTAGTCATTTTCAAACCTCACAAGTACCCAATTGGATCTTTCATGGTGTGATAAGTGTCAATATTGGTTGGAAATACAAATATTAAGAGTTATTTCATAGATGGGAAATGATTCAAAGCACAAAGGGAGGTCTATAGGCCATTTTAAAGCATAGTTTTTTATCATAACCATGGTTAATTTTTTTTACATCACAATCAAGTCATTCATGTGCCATAATTTCAAAATTAGGTTGTTTAATGGCATGCACTAAGGAAAAATTAGTTGTCTAGGGGATTCTAACTATGTAGACAAGTAATCAAGAGCTTCTCTAGATGGTTGCATATGAGGACAAAGTTTGTTTGGCCCTTGATCATGAATATTCTCCTTATAACTTGAATGAAGATATTTCCATCCATAAAATCAAAGATTTTTTCCTAAATCTCCATTAATTGTAGAGGTAGTTATAATAGTGATCATTTTATTTCAAATGAATGAAAATCTTAGGCATGGCATGGAATATTTTCTAGCTAAGAGCATCTTGGTGAAACTAGAAAGTTTGTTATGAAATTTTCTAAAATCTCCACCCATAGTCCTAGATTTGAGAAGGATTTAAAATGTATAAATAGGGGGATTTTCCTCTATTTCAAGGTTGTTTTTTGTTGTTATTGAAGGTTGTAGCTATTAGTCTTTGCTTTCTCTAAGTCTAGGTTCTACAAAAAAATTGGGATATATTGTTGTTTGTAGATTTTATCTCTATTGCTAAGGTGGTTGTAGTTATATAACCATTATAAATATTTGAGAGAATTTTTATATGTCTCCATTGTCAAAATATTAAACTTTCCATGTTTGTCTCCTTGACAACATTTTGAACAATCGATGTGTGTAAAGTTTCTTTTCTATATTAATGAAAATGCTTATGGTTCTCTGCTCTTTCTTGTTGATGAAGTGTAATAATATGTCTTACAAGTCCTACTGATTAGATATTTAAGTTTATGTTCACTATTTGTTATCATTTTTATCATATATCTAAGTTGTAAATCCCTTTCTATAGTTTAACTTTGAAAATGTGTTATTGAATGACCTTTTAGGGCACCCTAGGTTTACAAATTCGATAAGAAAAAGTCTCTTGAAAGTTTAGTTATAGTGTATGCTCTAGGTTTTCAAGGACCATTTGGTGTTTCCCATTAGCTTATATTTGAGTCTTTTCTACATATTTTATTAATGATAATGTCATGAACTTTGTAAGAGATCCTTATGTTTCAAATAGGGCATCAGCATGCCACCTTCCATTTTTATATTATTAATTAACTATCCTACCTCATCCCACCTTGAATATAATACATATTTTTCATATTATGAGTATTATTTACCCTATAAATTCATAATATAGTGCTTACCTAACATGTATTTTCATTGTGTACTTTGAATACTAGTGATGCCATTTTTCATTTGACATATATCTTGAAGATTCTTCAAAATGAAAGTTACAATCATATATATGTTTATTTTTATTAGCTTGAATATGACCTAGCACATTTTTTCATTCCTTTTGATAACCCTTCTTGGGTGGAGTGTGAAATTTTGGTTGTTTTCAGGTCACATCTATGTCTCTTTATGCCAATAATCCTCATGGAGGTTAAATTGCATAATCTCTCCATGTGAGAAAGCTACCCCATAGGCTCTCTCACCTTAGTTTAGCTAGAGATATAAATATTAGGGAGATAACCATGCCATTTTTTATTTCATATCAATCATTTTGTAATCCTGGTTTATTCTTGATGTCTAACCTTTGCCCAGCTATAACAACATACTAGCTAGTTTCTCATCATTATTGATGACATTTATTCAAGTGCGCAAGGCCATATATATGAGGTGTATAACTGGGAACCAACACCCCCATCTAATCATCATTAGTCCTAACAAGGATTTTAGAACCTTCCAAATCTAGAACCTTCTCTATTCTCACCTCTCCTCTCTAGAAGCTTCTAAATCTAGAGGCTTCCAAGGAATTTAAAATTCCTTTTAATTCTCATTCATTGATCTTTTTGATCCATTTTAAAATCTCCACCATTACTCTCTCCCTCTAAAATCTATTTAAACAATTACTCTCTTCCATGGGAGGCCATCTTAGGAATTCATAACATATCCATGTCAAATTAATTAGGAATCTTAGTAGTCCATAATCAACCATCCACCATCCTTGATCAAGCATCCATGTCCAAAATCTGAGTCTAAATGCAATCAATTATCCATTTGAAAATCCTAGAAAGAGGCTAGTAAAAGTAAGGATTGGTAAGATTTATCCTATCATTCTAATTTGTTTCCATAATCCTTCTTAATAGGTAGTTTGGTTTTTGGGTTTGAATTAGGTAGATTATTTCATATTTGCTCAAAATCCTAATACAAGTTTCACTATCCATGGTAACACATTTAATGAATCCTTGATCAATTTAGATAAATTGCACACCAAATGTGAATAACATCAAAAATATCCTTGATTCAAGAAAGTGTGTAATAATGGTTGATGAAGGGATAGTCCTAGGATATCATATCTCTTCTCAAAGAATAAAAGTGAATCCCAAGAAGATTGAGGTAATTTATAATCTCCCCATTTCTCAAACATAAAAATATGTTAAAAAATTTATTAGTCATGCAAGATATTACAAACGATTTATAAAAGATTTTAAAAAAATAATTGCACCTATGTTTTTCTTGCTAACAAAAAATAGTGAATTTATATGGAATGATAAGTGTTAAGAAGCTTTTGAAACATTAAAAAAAAAACTTATTAGTGGTCTAGTTTTAAAAGGACAATTGGGAATAATATTTTCATATTTATACTGAGGCTTCCAATAATGCACTAGGGGAATATCTAGGATAAAGAGATGAGAAATGAAAAATGTATGTCATTTATTATATCAAGAAAAATCTTACTCCTATAAATAAAAACTACACTACCATAGAAAAAGAATTTATTTCTATTTTTAATGTCATAAATATTTTTAGACTTTACATTACAAGTTATCAAGTATTTATTTATATAGATCATTAAACTATTAAGTATGTAATGATTAAACCAGTAGTAGGTAGTATAATTATTACATGGATACTGTTGTTACAAGAATTTGACATTACCATTATAGACAAACTTGGAAAGTATAATGTTGTTACTGAGTTTTTGTCTAGATTGATCACTACAGGTGAAGATGAACCTATGAAGGATTATTTTTTAGATGCACAACTATTTTCTATATCTACACACTCTCCATGGTTTGTAGACATGGCAAATTTCTTGGCAATAGGAAAGTCTCCTCATTCCTTTACTTATAAATAAATAAAATGTTTGATTATAGCTAGTTCTCAATTCAAATGGTTTAAATTTAGGTTATTTAAAACTAGACTTGATCATGTTATTCACATGTGTGTCAGATTAGATGAAGTATTTGATATCATAAGAGCATGCCATAATGAACTAGGAGGAGAATATTATTCAGCAACAAGGACTATTAATAAGATTCTTGGTGTAGGTTATTATTGGTTATCTCTTTATAATATTGTAAAAAGGTTTTTATGCTAATGTTATCCTTACCAAAGGATGGGTAAGCCTACTCTATCCTCATAAATGCCTCTCCATCTTCAAATAGTTTTAGAACCATTTAAGAAATAGGGTTTGGATTTTTTCAAACTAATCAAACCACCATCTCAAGGAAAAGAGTATTTATTAGTATATACTAATTATGTTACTAAGTGGGTTAAAGTTCAAGCACTCACCTTTGATCAAGATGAAATGGTTGTTGATTTCTTATATCATAGGATCATGTTGAGATTTATATCTCTTAGATCTATTATGTATGATCAAGGGCCTCGATTCATGTCTAACATGATCAAGGATTTTATATAATTTTACCAAATAAATCATCAAAAATCCTCACCATATCACATGAAAGCTAATGGGTAAGTGGAGGTCACCAATCAAGAGCTTGAAAATATTTTGAATAGAATAGTAACTAGTATTAGTTAAGATTAGGTAGATAGAGTAATTGAAGTAGTTTGGGTATATAATAAAACATGGAAGACTACCATGGGATTCTATCCATATGAACTTGTGTTTAGAAAGAAACCTTTGTTTCCAATAAATTTTGAACTATAGACACTGAGGACAATAGCTGATATAGGAATTAATCTTGATGAAGCATAGAAGGAAATAATCATGCAATTGAATAGGCTGGATGAACTAAAAATGGATGCACTCAATTAAACTAGCATGATCTAAAAGTAGAAAAAATAGTGGCATGATGCTCATATCAAATAAAAATAGTTTCAAGAAGGTGATTGGGTGCTTCTATTTGATTCTAAATTCTATAATTTCAAAGGTATGATTTGGATAAGATGGTTGGGGCCATCCCTGATCAAAACTATCCACAAAAATGGCTCTATCCAAATTCAACCAATTGATGGTGACCAAAAGACACTTTTGGTCAATGTTCAAAGACTTAAAGTGTATAATATACCTCTCAATAGGGAATAATTCATTAAACATAATCAAGACCAATTTGACCTTATAAAAGAACCCAGTTCTTACACTAAGGATAAATTATCTTTGTAGCAGACATCCAATAAGGGGAATTATTTAAAACCAACAAATGGTGGTTCTCTTCCCTTCAAAAATTCAAAATATAAAAAAAAATATATATAAATGAAAAAAAAAAGTATAAAAATAAATAAATAAAACCCATTGAAAAAAGAAAACCAAAAAATTGCACTTTTTAGATGTAACTTCAACAATAAATATGAATTGTTATCTTGTCAGCTAACTTATCTTCTAAAAATTATTTATTCTTGTAAGATATATGGAAAATATAAGAGATAATAATGTATACTTAAAATATAAGTATAGTTTTACTTCCTTTCCAATAGGTTAGACATTGTTTGTTTTATGTTTTACATGTATGACCATTAGGTAGACAACAGTTCTAAATATGGATAATTTCCTTCGACACCACTTGGATATAACTAAAGCTAGTACTATTTCTTAATTTCAAGACTTGATGTATGGTTATTCCAAAGACCTTTTCAAATTATAAATCCTAATGCAAAAATAATTGTGAATATCATTTCAAGTGCTGCCAAGTATGATCTCTCATACCACGTAATTGATGTTGACCCCAAAAGTACTCCCTCATTAAAACTTTGCTTGCTTAGAAGTGTTTGGCCATCATCTTTGATATAATTTTTTGGTACTTATTATCAATTATACATGTTCCACCATTATATCCCTCTATTGGTATTCATCATCTCATCATGTCCTAACTTCCTTTCCCTATTCAATAATTTATGTAATTTTGAACTCAATTTTGCATTGTGTAATCAATATTTTTAGAATACTATAGATAGCTATGAAGATGGGGGGTAAAAATAAAAGTGAATTAGAGTTAGCATAACTTATTTTAAAATATGATATGCTAGGATTGTTTTTGAAACAATAGGATGGCTTAATATCCTAAAGACATTTCAGGGTTTTTAAGAAAACATTATTCAAGATTTTTTAGAAAAAAATTGGTGAAGATTATTTTGTAGTCTAGGGTGAATATATTCCTATCTATTCTTATATTCTCAGTGAAATTTTAGGTATTGTTGAATAAGGAATGGTTTTTAATAACAAATTGAGTTTTGTTGATCTACTTCAAATATTCATTGATGGCAATGAACCCCATCTTAAGTTGGTCAAGACACTATAAAGCATTACCAAAGGTATCAATTGAGACAATATTCCACCTCCATGGTATAATGTAGCATATTGGATCATGAAATACCTCACTTATGATGGATAATCCACTATGGTTAGTGGAAACACTGCTAATTATCATTCATCTAAAGAAAAGAGCTACCAAACTTGAGTGTTAGGTAAACCTGTCTTGTTATCTTCACTGTGTTATCCATCATGTAGCTCAAAAATTGAAAAGGGGTATTAGGTGAATTAAATATCATGGTTTAATTAATCTCACCTATCAACACAATTTCCTAAATAATCTAAAGGCTAAAAAATATTAGTCTTCATTTCTTCAAAATTCACTCAAAATTCTTTGTAAAAACCATGTCCTATTTATTCTCCCATGATATCAATAATAGAGGAAGGTCCATCTTCGATGCTTGCAAGTCCAAATATGTTATGAAGGAGGCAAAAAATTAAAATGAGGGTTTCATCAAAAATCCTGACCCCATATGTCAAACACTAATGAAGTCATTATTTGATTCTCCAAGAGGAAGAAAAAGGTGAGGTACAATTAGCTAAAATTTTGGGTAGTTTAAGCTTTACTTCTCCCACAAAAGTTTTAGATGTTGAGTATATAGTTGAAGAAACATAAAACCCTACATAAGAGATTTTACCTAGATAAGAAACACCCTTACCTTTCATAGTTGACAAGGGTAAAGTTATAATCATGGAAGAATCTTTGTCTTCTCCTCAACATGTTCATAAAGACAAATATTTTTATCATGTTATGACCCTATCATAACATGAAGGAACTATTTGGTAACATCAAGTAGAGCTATATTTTCTTAGATTGACCTTGGAAGGTAAGGACTAAACCATTTCAAGCTTAGAAAGTGATATGAAGATTATGTTGCCTAGGTTCAATAATTAGAAGTGATTATTACAACAATTAATGTTAAACAAACTATAATTCATATTTAATTTTTCTCACAATCTCATGAACTTAGCACATTACAAAATTCCCTTGCAATTAAGGATGTTCATATTGATAATATACAACACTCTATTGCTATTAAGGATGTTAATATTGATGATATACAACACTCTATTACTAGTAAGGATGTTCATATTAATAATATACAACAATCTATTACTAGTAAGGATGAACTTCTTGGTCAACTAAGAACTCACATATAAGAGCTGACAACTTAGAATTTTAAGTTGCATGCTACCATATAGGTTAGGCAGAGGGAAACAAGGGAGATAGATATATAGACTAAAGAAACCATAAGAGCTATTTTTATTTTTCCTCCACAACTTCATGAGATTGTTTTAATTTGGAAGAAAGTTTAGAATAATATTTAGAAGTTAGAATTAGAGAATGTCAAAATCAAAATAGAGTCATAGAAATAGTTATAGTAGGCTCAGACTTCTATTCAAACTATTTGTGAAATTATTGAGAAATTATTATCTTGTAGAAAATCTTCTTCTATGTATGTTTTGTTTCTTCATGAATAGTTTTATAAGTGGAAAATGCAATTTATTTCTCTTGGTTTCCCCCATGTCATTGAATATGAACACATGTTCATGGACATCTTTCTTAAAATCACTACAAAAAATACAAGATCAAATTTGTGAGTTTTATCTTTGTAACATGTTATTGGGACACCAGTCTAGATTTTTGGTTAACTTATTTGTGGGAGAAAATACAAGTACATGATTTCCTTCCCACTATGATAAATCAAACTGCTTAAGAGAAATCACATAATCAATTTCTAAAACTACATAATAATACAAGCTTATGTTTAAGACCCTAGTTTCCATAAGATCACAAACTTATTGCTACCTTCCAACCTTTGTATCACATATTCATGAAAGAAAAGTATCATGATTTATTAAGAGAAAATGTAGAGGCCTTATGATCTTTTTTCATCTAACATTCCTCTAACTCTATAATAACAATTATGGATAGATGGGAGACTTTGCCTATTGCCTTGAAATGTAGGGAAGTCATGACTCCTACTAACATTAGTTAGAGTCTCCAGAGAGATAGGGAAATTTTTAAAATTATCATTCAAATCTTGGAATAAAAAGGGTCAGATGTTTGGATTAGCATGAGATTTAGGCCACCTATTCTTCTTTGTCCCATGTCTCCTTGGTAGAATTGGTGCAATCAGTCAGAACTAGAAATTAAAGCATGGTTACACACTATCATAAGAGATTTGGGGTTTCTACCTATAAATCATTGTGATTAGGGACATCATTTTCAAATTTATGATCTCAACCAGTGGTTGGGATTAGGACTCCTAGATTAAATAACAATTCTCCCCTAGTTTGCAAGATGACTTGTAAAAGGTAAAGTGTGGGGGAAAATGATGAGAATTCTATATAGCTCATTATATCTCATATAAACTATCCATAAATGTTACCTCTTGGTTATTTATTACATTAAATTTAATAGTTAAGGTCTCAACCAATTTAAAAATGAGTGAAATTATCTTTTGTTTATATGTGATACAATGTTGATTCTCTATCTTGTTATTTGTGTCTAAATTGGATGAAATGGTACATTTTTGCATATAGAGATACATCTCTATGGTAGGATTATTTTGAGAAGTCATCAAAAAAATTTGTAGAAATTTTGAGGACTCATAATAAAACACAGTGAACTATAAATATCCTTAGTTAAGCTCTATAGATTTGTGTAAGCAACTCTAAAGATGATCCATTGAACTACGAAGATATTATATTGAACATTTGAAGATGTTTTGATGAATATCTAAAGACATGTTTAGTTATGATCTAAATATGCCTAGCTATGCTCTAAAGATTCCCAACTGTACTCTAAAAATTAATATAGTAACTCCAAAGATATCTATTATACATATATAGATTTTCCCTTTTCATATATCTTATTTTAGACATTACTATTCATAGTAATAATCTAAAATGATCTAGATATAAATGTATTTATATTTTATAAATCCAAACATAATCTCTTTAGATATATGTTAGGTATACTTGGTCTACTATTAGGTGAATTAGTTCCAATACCTCTTATAAGCATGGAATGTGATTCCTAGATCTTCTATTTAGAATAAATAAGATTTTTTAATTTATATCACCAGATTTTGTATTTTGAGAAGGGTCATTGAGATGTGCTTTAAGTACATGTCTCTTTCTCATTCTAGGGTAATAGAGAATAGAGTGTAAAGAAAATAAGGAAACATTCAAGTGTAATTTTGTAGCAAAATTCATAGAATTTGTATATGTTCCTTTTGATAATGAATTATAAATACATTATAACATTCTATTCCACTACTAAGTTAAAGTTGATCATATTCTGAAGAAGGAGAAAGGGCCCACTTATCTTTAGAGATAAGGACAATTGGTATTTTTATTTGATAGTTTAAAAGTGTATTTATTTTGATACAAGTATATTTCATTTTACTACAAGTGTGATTTCCCTTTCAATGTAAAGTGTTATTTCCCTTTTAACTCAAAGTGTGTTTCTTTTAATGCGAGTGTTCTTTCATTAAATGTAAAGTTTGTTTTAGTTCAATTCAAGTGAGTTTATTTTATGCAAAGTATTTCTTTCAATTCTCATAAGATTAAAGTTAATAGGAAATTTTATTGACTAAGAAACTCATTTCCATATTTAGAATCTCTTAGTAAATAGTCTAGGTGACAATAGGCAATCAACATTCTGACATTCTAAAATACAACACTATCCTACCCAACTAGGAAATTTGAGTGAGGATACTATAGTGTCTTATGCCATATGTTTAAGTTATGGATGTTGATGGTGTGAGCCAAATAATCATTTTAACAAGGAATTCCATAGGGGATATTCAGTTAGCAAAACTTTATAGATTTATCTTTTATATAACATAGGATTAGAACCTTTTTTGTTTCCCTTAGGATTTAGACATCAACAACATAACAAACACACCCTAAATAATGAATTTTTAACTCAAATATCCAACATCTCATTTTAAATATCCTTGGACACTAGACTTGGTATAAAATGACACCAATCCATTGATTGGTTAAAATAAAGGTATAATGACAACCTATCAATAAGTTACTAGCTAAGTTTTTTCTATCAAGTATTAAGGAATATTACTTTTTATAGCTCTATGACATCCCTTTCCAATTTTTTCATGCCTTCAATCCTTTGTTTGATAAATTATTATCACACTTTTAAATCAACATTAGTGAGAAGATGGTGTATGCTCACATCACAAAACTTAAACATAGAATCAATGATCCTATCATAAAATATACATGTCGTTACAAAAAATATACTTTATAAGATGAAAAATTTAATGTATGAAAATGAGTTGAAATATGTATTCAATAAATTATTGTTTGCCCCACTACATGAGTCCATTATGTTTAAACACTTTCACTATTTTGATGACTTAGTTCATATAATTAAGGACCAGAAAGTTAATATCCTTGCTATGAATAAGTTAAAGTATGGGTCCAACCCTCCAAATAATTCTAGTAAAATTTTTCAAAATGAACCAACATTCAAATATAAAGTGATTGATATTAATAATGATGAAAAAATATTTAGGAAATGTAGTTTGAGCCTATTAATTTATTTGTTTTACCATCTCCTCAAAGGAGGAAATTTTCATGGTTACTAGAACCTCATCATAACATATTACATAGAAAGTCACTTAGGATATTTAAATGTTAATATATTTTAGTATTTATTTACATGAGGATTAACTCATGATAAATAATAAAATATATTATTATTTAATTAATACAATTTAATGTATTAAGGGTACATAAATAACACCATTTAATTATTAATTATTTCAACACTCCCCCTTAATGTTATGTGGGGATATATACCATAGTCACGTTCATAAATAAATAAATTATACTCTGTAAACCATCTATGATGAATTTAGGATGAAAAGAATTTAAAAACTTCCATCATGCCAAAATCATCTTTTAAAACAAAAGGGATTATAATCCATAAACTAATTAGAGTAAGTTTAGGATAACATGATCATGAGACTACCTTTCATAGTTTCTAATGAATAATCAACCAAGTATTGAATCCTTTTATAACATAAGGACCTCCATGTATGCTTATAATTATTTGGTATAAAAGTAAAAATTAAACATGAATTTGACTCAAATCACATAACTGACTTATAAGAATGTTATATAATGAGAAGTATAGAGAAGAAGAAATACATGTGGCCTTTAGGAATTGACATTATCATACACACTCCCCCTTAATGGAAACTTTTAGAGGCCCAACATTATATGAAATTGATAAAAATTGTTAGCACCAAGTTGTTTTATGAAGATATGTACCATTTATGTACCCATAGGACATTATTGCAAATCACCATTGAAGACTTTCTCTCAGATAACATGTATATGTACTTGAATATGCATTTTTTTTTGGTGCTACACTAGATTGTTTTTCTATATTTATACAATTTTATCACCTACATAAACCTATTATTTATTGATAAAGTAGATTAATGGCACCATTTTGGAATTTCAATAGCTCAAATCTAAAGCTATAGACCTTTGTTTGGATTGAAAATATGGAAACCTTATAGTTTTTACCTAATGAACATAGTTAGACCCTCAAAATATCATCTTTGGTTGATAATTAATTGTAGAATTTTACCAATCTTGTATATGGTACCATGCAGGAAAGAGGAAAAAATAAACACTGTGAACTAGTCCTCTTTAGGCTCTAAACTTTTGCAAAAGACCTTAAAATCTCAAAACTAAGAAGATAAAACAGTTAGAACTAATTTTCATGAAAAAAATCATGATTTAGTAGATTTTATAGTGCCATAGGGCCCTATAATGGTTCCTCAGGTGGTGAAGAAACTTTGGCTTGCTACCCTAGATGACTCTCTACGACATTTTAGTAGGCTTAGAATATGAAAAATTCACCTTAAAACAAAATAAACATACAATAGAGGATCAAAACTAAATTTTTACAATTTTTTCACCACAAATGCTATAAAAATTCATACTATGTCATCCTTGAGTATATTTGATTTATTGGGTGGGTATTAGAATGCTTGAAATTTCCTTTAGACTGCTCATATCTAATTTTAAACTATTTTACAATCTCTACAAGGACTATACTACTAATAAATGATAAATTTTACTAAATATTTACATCTTCAATCCTTTCATAGGCCATACTAGAACACCTAGGTAGTGATTTGACTTGAAAAAATGGTTGAAATGTTGATATAGTTGCTTAAATCTACAATATCTATGCTCTAACAAGAAAAATAGATGCACATAACACACTATGACTGAAGGAGAAGCTTCAAAATACTCTCATGTCCATAACAAAAGATTTATAGGATAATTTTAAGTAAAATTAAGCATTAACACAAGTCAAAAATCCTTATTATACAACCTTACTACTTGATCAAACATCAACCTCACTCTGATACCAGGATAAAATAATAAGAATAATGCATATGAACAATGGATCTAGATGTGATAACAATATCAAAGTCACACAAGATGATGAATACTAGATATACATGGGAAAAAATCACATGAATATAAAAAGACACAAATATTATTCACATAAAGATAAACTCAAATTTACCTGATATAATCTCTCTTCCTCACACTTCTCAATAAAGCGTCACATAACTTGGAAATGTGTTCTCCATGTCTTGTAATTTATCTCAACTCTCTTCTTATTTAAATGCACTATAATAGTACCAATATATATATAAGATTGAGTGGGTATGGATAACCCATAGGTAGTGATGACGCTCACATGGGGAAAGGTCCCACTTGTGTGAAACCTTTCAAATAGTCATATTAATATTCTATCATTTATAGAGGTGACCTTTATAAAGGTAATATTAATTTATTTTATTATTTATTTACATAATAATTAACTCATGATAAAATATAAAATATATTATTATTTAACTAATCAAATTTAAATAGTAATATATTTTATTATTTATTTACATAAGGATTAACTCATGATAAATAATAAAATATATTATTATTTAATCAATATAATTTAATATATTAAGGGTACATGAATAGCACCACTTAACCATTAATTATTCCAATAAAGCACATGATCATTATCATACTATGTATCAGTCCATAGAATATTATGGTTACTATAGTTACACAACATACATATCACCATAGGGTCTATGATGAGCGTGATGGATATGTTACAACATTATACATATTCTTAAATTTTGACATAGATGCCTGTGTAACTACTCATCCATGATTTGTAATGTTATCCATAATTGACTCATGTCCTACATCAAAGAATCCCATTTAAGGGATCATTTATTAACATAAATTATAACTCAGGTTTAAAAAAATCTAAAATATAGAAAACATTAAAATATTTCAAAAATAAAAAGTAACAAAATATTCAAAAAATAAAAAAAAAGGACCTACACATAACATGTATTATTAGTTTACATTATTTATTTAAGATTTATCAATTATGGTATAATATATATCTAGTTTTGTATGTACATGTGGTTCATGGTATATATGAGTGGGATGTAGGACATATAGATTATATAGGATGTGGAATTTTAGATGCAAGACATTCATAGAACTAGGGCTATCTTCCTACATTAGTATCATGTTTACATTGAGGTAACTTTGTTTTAGACACATAAATATGGTATTAGATGATTAATAATGTCAGTATTGAACTATATTTACCATACATGACTTGTGCATACATATATTACTCTTTTCCTCACTCTTTCTTAGTCATTCATCTATCTATGTACCTATCCTTTCTAAATTTCTATTAGTCATCTGAAGGATTTACTTATTTTTTCATATTCTAATCATATTGCCTCATAATAATAAAATCACTATTCATTTTTACTCATATGTCTCTAATTATAATTTGACCAATCTAGGTATCATATTCATCCACCTATACTAGATCCATCCACATGCATTGCAATAGTCATTTTCCTAAATTCAAATCTCTTATGGATTTACCCATACATTTTTCATGTCCATGGAAAAAAACATTCCCAAATACTCACCTATTTATACAAATGTATCTGAATCCTAATAATATATATAAATTATTTGACATCTACTTATCAAGCACTTATATAAAAGACATTTATCACTTTCACATTAAAAGTAATAGGCCTAAAACTTCCAAATTAGAAAACCCTTAAGGGAGTAGGCCCTATCCAAGTCAAAATCACCTAAAACAATTTTTTTTTCATATTTTCAATTGTAAAAAGTCAAGTGACATATTACATCCATACTATTCAATCACTATTACACACACATCTGCATGTGAGACCTATGTGTGGTTATTCCCTCTTCAAATTATTGGAATGAAACCAACACTTAACCACTGAATAGGGGTGTATGGAGTCATCTCAACCCATATTATCCAACCCTTTTTCATAGGTAAAACCTAGGGTTAAAAGTGGTACTATTATTTCAAGGTAAAGGAGACAAGATTTTACATATATGCCCAAGACCAAAGATTTGATATTGCATAGGAATAATATTAGCAAGTAGTCATAGTGACCTATAACATAATAGACCAATTAAAACACAAATGAAATTTTCATAACAAAATAGATGAATCCAGATACCACAAGTTATTTTTTCCTACCATAGACATCCTAACAAGTGTAGATAGTTAATTTCTAGAACAAAGCAATTACATATCCATTTTAAGCCTTTTTAATAACTCTACATATGTTTTGATTAGACAAAAATAGTAAAAATATAAGTATCCTTATTTTTTTGATAATCTATATAAATATAAAGGAACATATAAACATATTATTTTACAATAAGATATGCATAATTTAGATATAATTTATACAATCTAAATATTTATATTTTTATACTTGTTTAGATCATGAATCTAAAATAAGGTAAAATAATTGGTACACTTTACAGAGGTTAAATAATTATATGACCATTCCATTGATAATATTGAGATATTTACATTGATTAAACATGGATTTCCCTTTTTTATTATGTTTTTTCAAATGTGATGATGACATATATTGATGATTTAGAATAGATTTCTTGTTTCATGCATGATTTTTGATGTTGTGTGTTACATGGTGTGATTTTGGATTGTCTATTACATTATTTGAACCATTATTTTAATTTGACTAATTATAAAATGGGTGTTCATTTATTATCTCATTTATTGTTTTACTCTAACTCTAAGTGATTTTTCATAATCATTGGTCTATCCTTACTCTACATGACATTGATTATTCTCTATATGAATCTTTACTTTGTTTGATATTAGGTGTTATCATGCATGTTTCTATTGATTTAGTGTGTTTGTCATGGCCATGACATTATGTGTGGATATATAAATTTTTAATCTTTGTGTAGATGTATCTAAGATTTAATGATAATTTTGTGATATTTTGATCCATATCATAATTTATAAAAAAAATTGCGGTGCCATTACATTTTCATCTTAGTTATTACTTAATGTTTTTATGCTCATTTATATGTTGATTCTTAACTTTATGTCACATTACTATATTTATCCTAGCATGACACTTTTATACCTTATAATACATGATTCATATATGTTTAGATGATCTAATATTACTATGATGACATAATATAATATTTTACCACATTTTTTACATGCTTACACATTTTTATATATAACATGATGGATATAAATCTTTTATTTTAAGATGATTAATTCACATGCTAATACCTCACCTCAAAATGGGGGCATACATAGTGTACTAGTATTATATAATAAGTCTTTTACACACACACACACACACACACACACACACACACACAAAGATTTATAGAACATGAAAATTATATTTTAGACACATATTATTTGACATTGGCATTGGTTTATACAAATAATTACATGTTTACACAAATTATGATGTATTTGGCATAGATTGGAGGTATATGCAAGGCATTTGTAAGATATTATTTAAGATTATTGGTGGAAATTCATATATTATATGATAATATTGCATATATTACATAAGTTATGATAGTGGGGGCATGTGTGAGGCAAATGTTTTTATTTATTGTAAAAGCAAGTTGTTAAATGACACTCTCCCCATTACAAACATAAAATAGGTATGTTCTTAGAACTAAAAGTAAACAAATGAGCTTGTTTAAAGACAAAAATAAAGCACTAAGAGCTTAAAATAATAAATAAATAAATAATATAGAAAAAAAGTAACAAAAATACAACACTAACATCCCAGGGAGCTCCACCCTTCCAACACATCATTCCACTTATTCTTCTTATTAATAATAATAGTGTCTATATCATAAAGAGTTTGTGATTCATATTTATTTTTATCCTTTCCATTATTCTTATTTTCCATTCTACCTCACTCCATTTCTTCATTTTTCCTTTTGGCTAACAATTTTAACCCTTTCATGTTTTGAACACAATTCTACATAAAAAATAGACTAAATTTATTTATCATTCTCAAATTGTCCTTGAGGTTTTCATTAGCATGTTAAATCTTTGAGAATTTTTTAATCAGAATTTCCATTTGTGCATTAATTTCAATCAAGTCTGCCTTTGAATAGTAAATGCCCTCATTTTATTCATGTTGTTCACCACCTCCATGTGTGAGGCAAATGTTTAAAATTCATAGGTGTTATGATATTTTGGCATATGTTATATGACTTAGATTACACAAGTTATCATATTGGGATCTTATTTCATACATTATATATAACTATTTAATTGGGTTATATTGAGTTATACTCACATACTTACATTCAAAAGTGAAATTATTTTATAGGAGATGATTTAGAAAACTTAATCAAACTCTCATATACTCAAGCTTTACTCATATTTATTAGAACCCATGGTGGGTCCCATTCTTGAAAATATATTATGATTAATGTGGTTAATGTTAGATGTTACTTAACTTCTAATCACTTATTTTTTTGTAATGAGGGTTGATTCATATTCAACTCAACCCATGGTTTTAACACTAGAATCTCCAAGGGGCATATTTTTTCATTGAATCTAGATCGTAACTTGGTTTAAATACATAAACGTGAAATTTTTATTTGTCATTTCAATTTCCAATATGTTATATTTCTTTAATAAACTCTTTATCATAAGTTAAAATTGATTTCAACATGTTTCATTATAGGTTTGGCATGGATCAATCATAACACTCAACACCTCCCTAAATGCATCCCCATTATTACACTCAAGTGTTTCTCTATCACTTTTCTCAAGTACATAAATTATTAGAATAATGGAGGTAAATCTCTATACTCATATTTAGTATTAGACAATTGATAATGTTATTTTTGACCAAGCCTTAGTATACATGACTTGTGCCTACACAAATGGCTCTTGCTCATAGTATCTCATAACTATTATCTTAACTATAGGCCCAACCTTCCAAATTTTCATTATTCATACATATTATGTCCCTAATCTCTACATTAATAAATTATTATATTACATAGATTATCTTTTGATATTATATAATTATTTCCTAATTTATGGACACCTCCTACCATAGTCAAATGGATCCATTTCTAGAGTCACATGTCTTAGTTAGACTCATTTGCACACCCTTTAATGAATATTTTATAAATTTAAAATCTAATTTAGGTCATATTATAAAGTTTACATGTCAATTTAAAGTAAAATTACCATTAGAGTTATCTATATAAGCATATCATGCCTAAGTGTATTCATATCAAGCACTAAGAGCATATCTTTATTGATTCATACATTGAGAAGAATTTACATATAGATTTCAAATTATAAAATTTTCAAAGGAGTATACCTTGTGCCAATACTTAGTAATATTTAAGTTCAAAATCACAAGTTGTCAAATTTTGAAATGCATACACAAGATTATACAATGTGTCAGTATTACATTGATTTCACACACATGGCAAGGTGGAAGAATTACATGTGGTTTGAGCCATATTTAGAGTATTGAAATGTAGGTTACACTTATCCAATTAGTAAGGAGTGGTTAAGGTTAGATAAACATATCCTTTCTTACCATTTTTCCCAAGTCACATTGATCTCAAGAGTGCAAATTAGGGGTTTTAAACAAAGAGAAGGAAAACATATTTATTCGTACTAGTCAAAAGACATCAAAATACATGAGTTATTTCTAGGAATAGGCATAAGAATAAAAAATTTCATAGACATATGAAAATAACATGGATGAATATAATATATTATATATTATTTTTAGTATCATAATTATCCTATTATATTCACAGTTGGTTTCATGATCTGAGTTAACATACAACCATTGCAAAGCTTTTTTGACAATTATAAACTATCATAGACCAAAATATATTCTAAGTGCCCTATCTTATAGTTCATTTATATAAATATTAAATTTCATTAATTATTTAAAATCTTTTATTACATTCAAATTTTCTTAATTTGGACATATATTATACAATTTGAATTTAACTCAATGCTTTGGATTATTTAGATCACTAAATCTAAAATTAGTTTAAAACAATCCAAAATAAGTGTATAAATGTGTGCTCGAGTGGAAATATCATGAAATATCATAACCCAAAACTAATTTTTGAATAAGGAAGGAGATAGCTCCAGTGATCTGACCATATTAAAAATTAGGTATTGGGATCTAAGGGAATGATAGTATGGTGAAAGATGATTACTTCTTAGGTACAAAAGATAGGTGGTTGTGGAGTGATTGGACATGACATTAAGGGGTAAATTTTGAGTATGTATATACCATTAATGAGGGTTTATGAAATGAGGACTTGTGAAAGGTTATGTGTAGCACATAAAATTCCATAGTTGTATAAATTATTGTTATTATAAAAATAAATGACTATTCTAAATAAAAATCATAGTTTTTTTCCCTAAAAAAATTCATAACTTCATATTAATTAAAACTAAAATTACATTTCATAGTTACCCCAACAATCTAGAGGGAAAAAGATAGAACTAAAAAAAGCAAAACAAGATCTCACATCCATAAGGGGCAGGGAGAAACTAATAATGAATAGACTGAGGAAATAGAAAAGCCATGAAATAAGGCCAAAAATAAGAATACAAATAGTGTCAAACCAAGACAAAATCAAGTCTGAAGTAAGGGAAAATTATGAAGAAGATAGCACCCATAAGGTGATTGAATTTCCCCTCAAAAAAATGGCAGTGTCAAATAGACAAGTGACCAATAATAAAGAAAAGAAGGTATAAGCCTGTGGTGGAAGAATATGCCCTAATTTAGCACACACCATAGAGTAATAACCCACAAACTAATCATAAGATGAATAATGCATTGTGGACTTAATCTTCCATAATATATAGGGAGAGTGTTTGAAGACAAATAGTTTACCTAAACTCTTATATAACCCATTGTTTAGGTTCCAATCTCAACCCTTCTTTTGAGAGTGAATCAGATCTTCCATTTAGTTCCTTGTAGATGTTTTTAAATGATATGTTATCAAAATAAAGATAAATTTGATATGTAGAATTGAAAATGGGGAGTAATCTTAGATTTTCCATTTTTTAGTCTCCCTTAAACTAGTTGATAACAATCATCAAGTCCCCAAAAATATATAAAGTTGTCACATTTCTTTTTTTAGTGAGACATAGGAGAAGATTCAGAGCCAAAATATCTATAAAATTATTCATATCAATGTTGATACTAGCCTTAAAATGGAAATAATGCATGGAGTTTTGAAAAAGGATACCACCAACACCAAAAATAGTAGGATCACCTTGACAGGCACCATCAAAGTATCATGAAGTAGTAGAGTAATCAATAAGAGGATGTATATGGAAACATTATTTATGATTTTTGGCTTGATTTTAAAATTTCTAGATATGAGTCTAATCTTAGGGAGGCATTACAAAGTATGGATGTGTCTATCTTGAAATATTGAGGAATTTCTTGTGAGCCAAATGCCCCAAGAAATAATCAGTGGTAATGCCTTGAAATGTTTTAGATCATCTCTCTTAAACTAGTTCATGAAACACTCAGTAATTGATTGACCCTACCAATAATCTTTGACCCCAATTGAGGCTTTCAATTCATCTTAGATCTTGATATCATATGGACAAGTTACTAGCATATGGTCCATGGTCTCTAAAGAATGAAATCATAAATTTATTCTCCTAAGACCATGCCAATTTCTTCATTGTAGGACTTCCTAGATGAGATGTTTATTACTTAATACAATCCACATAAAATTTTTGGTCTTATGAGGTGACTTAATCTACCATAATTTATTCCACCACCACTATCTCTCATCAGGGATCTCAAAGAGAAATTTTGATAGGTATCCACGGCTCACAGAGTATTCTCCTAGCACATAATTCAAGGACCAAGACAACTCATCATCCTTAATTTAAAGGTGAATATAAATCCATTTTAAGCATTTTACATATTCATCTCATATCCTCTCATCCTTCCCTTCAATGCCCAGCATGTGAGCATTTTTCTAGCCTTATCACCATTGATTGGTGAGATTTTATCCTCCACCTAATTTTAAAAAGTGATGCTCATCCCTTCTAAAATACTCAACACATCATTAGGAAATTGATAATTAGAACCATAGTCGATCCATGGGTCTAGCCCCACTCATACATGCATGTCAGATCTCACCTTTCATTTAATCAATTTCCCAATGATAGGGAAGGAATGAATAATAGATTATAAATAAATAAAAGAATTGTGATAATTATTTTAGGACAACGAATCCACTCTTCTACCAAAAGTGATTTAATATACTTTTTTACTTTTGAATAGTGATTTGATTCCAAAATCCATCCTTTGTGATAAGCCTCCAAAGACTTTTGGTAGTAAGAGCTACACCAAAAATATGGATATCTATAACTCCTGATCCCCCAATGTCCTTTAGAGTAGCAATAGTTTACCATTTGACAAGGGTGGTGCCATCCCTCTCTTTTCTACCCATCCAAAGAAATCTAAATATTTTTTTGTGAATGATTTCCAGAACTCCTTTGGGAATATGGCCTAATGTGAGTTAGTAGACTATAATAGCCTCCAAGATAGATTTTATTAGTTTAAGTTTGCCTCCAATAGAGAGTTATTGATTGAACCAACAACAAATACACTTATCAACCTTATCAATAATTCATTTCCAATCATTTTTCCAATAGTTATTTGGTTTAAAAAATAATCCTAAATACATAAATTTGAATTGAAGATACAAATATTTGAAAGGGAATAAATTAGATATCCAATATATCTGATGATCCCTTAATCTATTAAAGGAGATGCTAGACTTTTTCACATTAATAATCATGCTAGTGGCCACACTGAAGAGATCCAAATAATTCTTAAGGGTTTTTATTTCAAATCAAGAACCATCACCAAATAGGAACAAATCACTCACAAACAATATATGGGTGAGGAATATGTCCCTACTAACCTTAATCCTCTAAAGGGATCTAATTATTTTTGACTTAAGAAGGATATGAATCATCCCTTTAGAAATAAGGAAAAAGAGTAGTGAAGATAGTGGATAGGCCTATTTAAGCCCTTAGGTAGGTCTAAAAAAGGAAGATGTTGGTCAATTAATGAGTAGGGTAAAGGAAATTGAATAAAGATAGCCCATAATCCAATTAACCATTTGGAGTTGATACCTAATATTGATTAAAATTAATTTCAAATAAAGCTAATTCACTCTATCAAAGTCTTTGGAAGGTTCTAATTTTAGAACAATCATCAACATCTTCTTTGTCCTAATGGAATGCAGTCCTTCTTGTGCTTCTCCTATAGCTTTATCCATCTGTTACCCATGTAAAAAACTAAATTTTTCCTTAGACATGGAGGCAGATAATAAGCCTTTGATCTAGATGGAGATGAATTTTGTAATGATTTTGTAAATATAATTAGAAAAATAAATAGTTCTAAAGTCTTCAAATGAGTTTGGATTATCTTTTTTTGGAATGGGGGCTATGAAGGTGGATTTTAAAAATCCAAGTATCTTTCCAAACTATTGAGACTCATTAATGAATATGATCAAGTCCTCCCCAAGCAAGTCAAAAAAAACCTTGAATATTTCAATGGACCAACTATCCAACCCCAAGATCTCATCTTTTTTAAAGGTAGTTAATGTTGACAATAGTTCCTCCTTAGAGACAATTGTTTATAACCTCTCATTATCATCTTCAATGACAAATCTAGGAAAGAGAGTAAAAATCTTAACAATTTCAACATTGTTCACATGAGTTGGGTCATGATGAATATGCTGAAAATGAGAAAAACCAAGCTCAATTATTTCATGGAAAGTCCTCACCATGGTACCTTCAAAATTGGCTATTTCCCAAATAGTGTTTTTGCACTTATGATTCTTAGCAAAGTTTTGGAAGAAAGTTATATTTTCATCACCATTCTCTAGCCAAAGATCCCTGATCTTGAGTCTCCAATGAAATTCATCATTCACAAGAAGTTATCTAAGCTTCAATATCAATGTTTTTAGTCTATCTTTTATCAACTCATCAAAATTTTGTTCAAAATGTTGACCATGAATAACAACAATCTACTTTTTTAGAAAATAAAATTCTTTTTCAACTTCATGTCATTTATTTACATCTAAGTAATAGTTATTTGCTTCACTCTTTTAAGGTTAGTATCAAATTGAAGGCTAGCCAATTCAGTAGATAGAGCATAAAAAATAACCCACTCTTTTTCAATCAAATTAGTGAATTCTATCTCAAATAACCAATTTGGATTGAATTTAAATGGACTCGAATGTCTTTTATCCCCACATTCAATTTGCAACATGATAAAAAAATGATCATATTCACCACTAATATCAATCTAAGATCTAAGGTTTTTAGAGCCCATCCAAAGTGGATGTGAGATGAGAAATTTGTCTAGACATTTAGCCACATTGTGTATCCTAGTTCTCATATTCCTCCAAGTAGGAGCAAATTGAATAAGTTCCAAATCCACTAGGTTTGAGTCCAATTTTTTTTTTAGAAAGTAATCATACAATGGATCCATTCTCACATATACACCCCACACTTCTACATGCTAAGTAATGAAATTTAAATCACCCCCTATAATAAGATTTATAGTTGTCATCAAGGGTAAATTAAACAAATCATCCCAATAGGCAAGTCTCTCCTCATTAAGACCATAGATATTTAAGACTAAGAATATTTTCCAATATCTAAAGAGTGAATTTATAACTTTATGCTAGAATAAAAGAAAAAGGAATTTTCTAATTGTATCAAGTTAGTCCTCCAACCTAAAATCAAACCCTTAGCACTTCTAGTGGAGTCAGAAGCTAAAAAAGACTAGTTATTCAAGAATTTGGATAGTTCATCAATAACTTTAATTCCTTCTCCCTTTATTTTTAATCAAAAACATTTTTGAATTATGTAAATGAATCAATACGTTAATGCATTTTTTTTGTGGGACTACCCAACCATCTAATATTAAGGGATAAAATAAGCATATCAACCAATCAAATGGGTAGTCCCCACTCCAAGGGCCCCTATGATAGGTTTTTATAATCCCTATTTTACTTCCCATCTCATTGTATTTATGGCTTGATTGATCTTGGAGGGATGTCCTTTCCATGAATAAGAGTAAGTGAGAATCTTGGGAGTCCCCAGTCCTCTTTCAATATTGAAATTGACTATATATTCCATTCAAGATCTTAAATGGTATCATGAGAGACTAGAATTAGAGAGGAATCAACAAAGATCAAATCAAAATAAGTCCTCTTATGAAGTTTTTTATTTGTTTTCCAGACCTTTTTAAATGACTCACTAATAAGTGAGTTTTCCCTTGAGAATTTTTTATGGCTCTTTAGCTCCCTTGTGTGAAGAGGGGTTGTCCCAAAAAGATTAGAATCTCTCTCTAAGGCTTCATGTTGAAAATGATCATGTAGACTAGTCTGAAAGGATGTTAAAGAAATAAAATAAATTCCCCCACATTTATAGATAATGTCTGAGTAGGAACATCCTTTAAAGGAGGGATAATAATACTAGAGGGTTATAGTAGCATAGCATCCTAATGTGTCTCTCACATGGACTTATCCATCCCTATACCAAAGAGTGTGAGCCCTTCCAAACCATAGAGAAATACTCACCCAAAGGAGTTGTATTGAGACATTTCTTAGAATTCATTATCTCACTCAATATGTT
This sequence comes from Torreya grandis, assembly GCA_037957365.1. Taxonomy (NCBI): domain Eukaryota; kingdom Viridiplantae; phylum Streptophyta; class Pinopsida; order Cupressales; family Taxaceae; genus Torreya; species Torreya grandis. The sequence goes on from JARHVA010004024.1 coordinate 256,830, forward strand.
ATCATCCCCCCAATATATAGATAAATACTCATGTTATCAAAAAGATATGGGAGCTCTTTGGCCCCCTCACTGCAAGCAAATTTCACCAATTCTAGCTAAAAAAGTGGGTTCTACTTCCTTTTCTAATATTTGGTAGATAAATTATATGAACAATAATTTTATAGGTATCCATAATCATGCCATCTAACACATATAAATGATAATCCCACATAATCAAGGGTTTGTGTATGGATCCAAGAATTAAATTCTAGAATAATAGTCTCCTCTAGACCCTCCAAAAAATTAAGGTTAATGAATATTTTGGCCACCATTCTAGATGAATCATTGATAAATATGTTATCCACCTTAAGGAAAGTACCAAGCCTATCCAAAATGTCTCTAAAAACTTCCTAATTCAAAAATTCCAATGGCATACCTGGTAATTTAACCCAGACTAGCTATGTCAAAGATATCTCTACTTAGGGATCAAAAACGAGTGTCCACCTCTTAAGAGTAAGTGATAATGTCCCCCAAAACCATCTATGTGTTAAAATGAGTGTAACATATTCTATTGAGTTAAATACAAATGCCAATAATCCTCTCACTAATATGTGGTATATGAGAGAGTATCCAAGAAGGGGTTTCTAGAATTGGTTAATCCATTTGTCCAAATTATGAGCCAATATTCTCCT